>VCJN01001892.1:0-101873 GCA_006384855.1 Tetraselmis striata
ACTGTGAAGATGATATTCTGGGCCCTTTTGGGTGCCTCGTCACCCCTGCGTACGCGTGTATGTATATGCTACATGTGGGGCTGTCGCGGAGGCCATGGCGCAGTAGCCGTGCTGCACGGAAGTATGCTGCAAAGAGAGCCGTGCGGTTTCTCACATCTTTGTTCCTGTTCATTCTTTGATGCTAAATTGGCCAGCTGTCTTACGGCCGCTGTCTTACGCCCCGACAGACACGAGCCCACATAGGGTCTGCTGCCCCCAGGAGGTGGGGTATTGCGTGGTCCTCTGAAGGCCAATTGACGGCGCGCCGAATGTGGACAGAGTTTTTGAGTTGGCTTGATTTGTTGTGGGCGGGGACTGCCATGTTGCCCATTACACGGGAAGTGTTGCTCCACGTGGATGCCGCCGAGCCGTGGGAAGCAGCTCTCCCTCCATGCATTCCACGATATTAAAGGCGACTTTAGACTGCATGGGGTCGTGCACTTGAATCGCATTCTTGTGCGCGAACACAAAATTGCACCCTCGTGACATCATCACATTTTAGGGTTTTGCGTCGAACTTGTACGTCGAATTTGTCGTCGACATGGAACACCGACACGCGAGCCGATATTTCTTGCGGTGGGAGCACCGCCGGCGCGACTGAGGGTTATCCTCGCGAAATAAGGCGTCGTGTTTGCTTGTCGCACATGGAAGGGCGCGGTCATTCTTGCAGCCGCGGGCTTGAAACCGGTCGATCTAAAATTGATGCTTGAAAAGTGGGTAAAACTTCTGTGGCGGACTGTACATTCTGGACAGGACCCAGCAGTACACTTTTACACAAAAATTCAGCCCTACACGAATCTGCATGTGGACGCATCGCTGCGCACTAGCATATAGCCAAAACCACGCATAGTCTTTTACTTTACCGAAGCTTAGCTTCCGTGACCTTGGTTGCAGCGCACCCTCCGGAATGCCGCGCTGATGCATCACTTTCTGATGCTCCTTTTTCCACTCACAGTAGAAAAATGCCGCTTTTCAGCGGAGAATAATCGCATAATGCGATTGCACGTGTTTCGGCTTCATGGGGGTGCGCATGCCCCCAAGCCTTTACGCACGGATAATATGATAGTATGTGAATGACGAATTGTGGGCGGAGTGTCGTGCCAATTGGATGATGACGTGGCATCACAGCCGTGCACGCGCCACTACCCCTACATGTTTGTCAGTGCTCGGGAAGGGCCTAAACTTGCAGTCCATTGGTAGCATAACACGCGACGCGCTATATGGCCCAAGCTTCACCATGTGAATAGCCCATATAAAAAATCCTTCTGATGCACTACTGCCACGACGCAGCGCGGGAGGTGTGGGAGGAAAGACAGGCATAGTGCCAAAGCACCAATTACTGCGAAATTGCATGGCGGGCAGAAAAATGTCTGCTAATTTGGGGACACGATATAATGAAGCTGTTTGTTTACTCGAGACCTATAGTGGGCTCGAGTCTGAGGCAGTATGGGTTGCACCTAGGCGCCCGTTACGAGGCCTGACATTGGGCTCCAAAGTTTGAAAACATGTTTTTGGAGCTCGCAGACCCCTTAAACGTTAGCAAATGGCAATTATGAGCGCGAAAGTCCGGGCGATATAAGTCCCAAAAATATCCGCTTTTGCGGCCACGCGCTTTCCAGCTCGACCTCGTACGCCTCAATAATCCGACACCGTTTCACGAAATTATGCCTCCTGGCACACCTCCCAAAACTGCAATTGCAGCATTTTTTTCCAACACTGACGGCGCTCGGATTCATGTACCCCCCTCGCCTGGAGACTCGTTTTAACTAAATAAAAATACGAAGTGGTCGCATGACACTACCCCTATGTCGGTGAAATTCTGAAGAACACCGCACCTGGGCTTGCCAAAACCATTATTTACATGCTTCGAATTCGCTTACAATGCTAAGAATGGGGCATTGTTGCAGCTGTTCTACCACTGTATCACACACATCTCCGCGCCAAAATAACCGACATTTACCACTTTAAGACGATGCACCCAGTGGCTATTGAGTGTACCTACGGTCGATTGAATGGCATCCAATCAATGATAATTCCGTATATCCGCTTAATAGTAGATCACTGAGCGTGTTGTGTGATTTTGATGGGGGCGAGACTTTTGGTGGCGGGTGTACGTACCCACGCATCAGCATCATCAGCAGCAGCAGCGCAGTTGCGCGCGACAATAGTTATTAATCCTCGTTACTGGTTGTGTACACAAAAGCGCCAGCAAAAAATAATCGTCCACCGCTATACAATTATTAGTACGGGTGGCGACGCACTTGAAGAACGCGAATATTTGATGTAGAAGTCGGAAAGCCGGCATAAACGTTCTTAACTTCGCAACTCAGCTGTGACCACTTCGTCTGATTTGACCTAGAAAGGGCATGGTACATAGTTAATTATGCGTTCTTCAAAGTGCGTCGCCACCCGTACTTGTACTGGTGCGCGTATCAATGATGGCGATGAGCGCACATCCTTCCCCAATTGTCGTCAAGGCAATAGTCGTCAACAGGCGACAAGGAGAACATCACATCAACGCAGCAACCCTCGCCGAGCTGGTGCTGATTGCTTCATTGCAGGCGGGGGCAAGTGGGTTAGAGAGAGAGAGAGAGATACATTACAATCATAAATGAATTGGCGTGGCTAAAGGGCATCACGCGGCCCGTGGGTCCGACGCTAGAGCCCTAAGGGCAAGTGGGTTAATTAGATGTGACAGATAGAATGTGGCCCGGGGATTAACGGATTAAATAGCATGCAGGAAGGGTCATGAATAGGACCGGTACTGAGCAGTCAACACCGCAAGGTAATCATCCATGTGTGTCGCGGTATCAAGATGCGTTCTATTATTGGTGACGTATTATCACAATCGAAGCGACATCCGCCTCAAAAGCACAATGCTTGCCACACGGCCGAGTGATATCCTATAATATGTACTTGTTGTACCCCCATGTTCACATCGTACACGTACCCGTAGTAGCATATATAGACGTCGTACTTGTCACACTACCCCCTCCCCCGGCGAGATATCAATTATCGGTTTCGGTAGGGATTGAAACCGATGTGACGACCTCTACATTCTATGTCCCTGGATGGAGAACTCATGCTCCGAAAACCAGTGTAACAATCGAGGCGACATTCGCCTCCGCACGTCGAGTACCCTTCCATGCTACTCCTTGACGCTTCGGTGGCACGACTCTAAGCAGAGTCCGATACGCATAATTTCACCGCAGGCACGGTCGTGCCCCCGCCTTCTCTGCTCCGGGATCCGTGGATGATGCATGCACCTCCCAGGTCTCAGTCAGATAGACCCCCCCCCCCCCCCCAACACACACACACAAACGTTCTGAGTGACTCATTCTATATATGACTGTATTAAGCCAGTGAAGTCATTTCCCCTGCTTTAGCAACCATGTACTTCCAGCTGCTTGACAGCAACACTGAGGGGGGTCTCGGGGGTCTCTGTTATTGTAGAGCGAGTGACTTCGAGTTGTGGTGGTTGGGTCCCTTAGTCGGAGGCTCGATCCCTGTCGGGGGCAGGTTTCTTAATATCATCGTCATGGCGGCTCCACGCGCTATAAGGAAGTGGTCGCTATTCCTGGCTCATTGTAATATCACCACAAACATACTACGAAATTCAAGTAAGTGCGGTCACCGACCCCCAAGGGTCTTAAACCGTGTCTTTATTATAGGTGCGTCGGCACCCGTAGTAGTAATAGTAGTTGTAGTACTAGTAGCGCAGTAGTAGTAGTAGTGTAGTACTAGTACTAGTAGTAGAGGGAGACAGAGACAGAGAGGAAGAGAGGGAGAGGCAGAGAGAGACGAAAATGAAATCGGAATTGAAATTTGGTACGACGCGCTAGTCTGCCGCTCTCCACGGCTCAGATTGACTTGTTCTGAGGGCCTGCTATCTCTAGCCGCTATGGGAAACAAGTGGTGATATCACAGCTCAAGCTACCGGCCGGCCTCTTTTGTGCCCACGTCCCTCCTTCCGTCTCTTCTTTCCAGCGGGTTGGTCTCAGGGGCGGCGGCTGCGTCGAGGGAAAAGCTGAGAATACTGGCCGACTGGCTTTCGACCCACAAGGGGGGAGGGGGGGGGGGGGGGGGGGGGGGGGGGGGGGGGGTCGACCACTGCGGAAGGCCGTGCGTACGCCACGGCCCCCTTGCTGATGCCGTGGACGACTCCCCCCCCCCCTCCCCCCCTACCTATGTAATAACTTGAGTAATTACTGGTTTACTCCCCCGAGTTTCTTACCCACGCAAAAAGACCCAGTAGGGGCCACTTCGGGCATTTGACAGACTGGCTGCTGGGCCCCTGGGGGGGGGGGGGGTTCAGGTAATTACCTGAGTATTTACTGGTTTACCTCTATCTGGGGGTTTTTACATGTAAGGGATAATTTTCATCCTAGGCTAGTGCTTCCCGCGATTACACGCCCAGAGGGAGACGGAGAGAAACCTTACATGGAGCTGTAGGTGGTTGGAGGGCATCACGGCATCCCAGTTGGGCAACGCTTGTGGTACATAATTCATACCCAAAATCGCGGTGTTAGTTGACGCTGCTGATTCCTGGGCCGAAGTTATATCAAGGTATACGTAGTCGGGGTGCGACATGCGCGGTAGGTGAGGTTACACGGCGGCCACGTGGACGGCTGCTTGGGCGGTACACCGCCAGCTCCGCGCCCTCACAGCGGCACCGCCCTACAGGGCCGCCGGTGGCGGCGCGTCACCTCCGCCTCCGCGGTCCTCTGCCTCAGCGGCCGCCGCCCTGCCGCCGGCGAGCTCCTCCAGGGCCGTCTCCATCTCCCGCTGGGCGCGCGGCCACTTGGCGTCCGCCGCCGGGACGGCCTCCCTGCACGTGAATGACGTGTTACATGCCGTGAAAGCACCACTGCAAAACATCGCGCTTCATCAAATCCTTGACCCGCCGCGTAGGGGGAAGAAAGCTTTGAACAGTGGAAACGCGCTGTAATAATACATCTTGAAAATATGACTTCACACCACAAGGCTCTCGACCTAACGTAATGAATTAAGATTCATATTGTTTTAGCGGCCTCCACGCCCACATAAATGGCACCTTACGGGTGAGGGCGGATGCACCGCGATGCGGACATGCCGCCGAAGGCACAGTCAGGGCGAAACGTGTCGGGGGCAAGGGGACAAATCCCCAGCCAAAACATTGAACTTTTGTTGTCGCACTCATCACGACGATTGGTGACACCTGGCCGCGTTGGCGGGGTAGGGCTTAAACTAGGGTATTGTTTACCCGATTCCAGCATTGGTTCAATCAGAGCCTTAATTGCGAACTTTGAGGTTCCGTATTGATGGCAGGCTCTGTTACGCGTCAAAAAATTGGACGAAGTTCGGGTTTAATATAGGTTTTAGTCGAGAAGCAAGCCCTGGCATGTTTCAAGGCGGAGATTTTGCAACTGTTGATCAGCTCAGTGACGGCTTTGTTATGCATCATGGAGTTCAATTAGGGTTTCTCAGGGTTTGGGTAACAGACCTGGCAGACGCGGGCTCCGCGGCGGCCGGGGCTGCCGGGGCAGCAGGGGCGGCAGCAGGTGCGGGCTGGGCGTCCGCTTTCCTGGTTGGCTCCTTTGGCTCTGGGGGCGCGGGCTGCCTCCGGCCCTCCCCCGCCAGGC
Source organism: Tetraselmis striata (assembly GCA_006384855.1). NCBI lineage: Eukaryota > Viridiplantae > Chlorophyta > Chlorodendrophyceae > Chlorodendrales > Chlorodendraceae > Tetraselmis > Tetraselmis striata. The sequence goes on from VCJN01001892.1 coordinate 5,661, forward strand.
TCTGCACCCGCGGCCAGAGCCCCGGCTCCTGCGGCTCGGACGCACCCCCCGCGGCCGTGGCTGCCACTGAGGCCGAAGCTGAGGCCGCCGCGGGCGGAGATGCGGCGGTTCCCCCGGCCGCCTCCGGCTCTACCGCGGGCGGACCCGGCTTCTCGTTCAGCATGGCCTGCGCCGGGGGGAAGGCGGAGCGGGAAGGGCGGAGGTGAGAAGCTGTGAGCATTGCTTGTTTGGGCGGTCTGTCAAACAGCAGCTCCCGGGAATTATTGTCATAGAGCAGGATTGAGAGAGAGAGAGAGAGAGAGAGAGAGAGAGGAACCTTACATTGGGGATATATAGGGTTTGGAGAGAGAGAGAGAGAGAGAGAGAGAGAGAGAGAGGGAGAGAAAGAGGGGAAGGGGGAGAGGGAGAGAGGGAGCTTACATAGAGCTGCTGCGGGGCTGCAGATGATTGAGGAACATCACCGCCCCCCAATTGGACAAACAGCTCAGCGCTGATATGGCAGAAAGAGGAGTATGGCAATGCCACTGCACTCTTATTTTGACGATGAAAATACCCTTCTTGGGTGTCTGTGTTTATGCACGTTCGATTTCGCGCACACTGTGGGGGTTTCGCAACACATGCATGTGCTAAGCACAGTATGGGTCTGCAAACAATTAGTACTTTGCGCCAATAATAGTAACACATTCTGTCATAAGGAAACTACACCCATGCATAGCGTGTCTGATTGGCCTTCAGAGGGCTGCACGCTACGCGCTTCCCTTAGTGGGCCCTGTCCAAACCCAATGGAAAGGACAGGTATATCCTAGTGTTAAATTCGTTGCTATTCTCAGTACGACGAGCGCGTTTCGTTTCTCCTTTACTTGGGGGGGGGGGGGGGGGTATCATGCGTTTGGTTAGAAGTATTGAATTTGCGGTCACGGTTATTGAAAGATTGCCATGCACCTCACCGATGACCGGCACACACCCCCCTAGTTACACCCCCCTAGTTCGGATGAATGATCAGTTGGCGCGCCCAGCCTCGCGCGTGCACACCCAATGGCGCATCGGCGATGTGTGAGCGGGGCACATACTGAGACGTTTGGACGATTGGCAGTATCAGTGAGCAGCCACGTGTGAACTGTCTCTTGAAGGTGTACTTTTGCTTGCGAGTTATAGTAAGAACACTGTGTAAGGCCCGGCCTGACAGAGGTCAAATGCAGAAGAAACTATAGCGGAACTACAGTGAATGTTTGCATAGGTTGCATGCAAGCCCAATTTGAGGCTTATGCTAAGGATTCTTATAAGCGCGTCAGCATCCATAGACTGTTAGTTAGCTGTGTGATGGAATGGACATGAACAAGTGTGAAGCGCTCTCCAAAAAGGGTAAAGGATATTCGTTTATTGTTCCCAGTCGTGGTACCGTGGGCATCATTATTGACAGACAACCACATACCTAACTAATGTCATGGACACATGCGTCTCTAGTCGCACGGGTGAATGCCTGAGCGTGCGCGTACACACCCAACGACGCGCCGGCAATGTGTGAGAGGGACATCCTGAAACATAAGAACGGTTGGTAGTACCCCTAAACAATCACCGTACTCGGTAATCGTTGCTTGGCAGTGTAGACTGGTAGGGGGGCGTGTGATGGAATGGACATGAACAGGTATGAAGCGGGTATGAAGCGGGTGTGAACTGGTCTCCCCTGAAGGAGAAGGGGGGGGGGGGGAAGGGGGGGGGGGGCGTTGATGAGGCCGCCAACATCCGCACTCACGTTCTTGGCCAGCTCGTAGCCGGCGAAGTTCATGGCGCCCAGCGGCGCGATCCAGAACATGCGCGGCACCGCGCCCTTGAAAAAGGCGGCGAAGCCCTCGCGCTGCGCGATGTCGATCACCATCTTGCCGATCTGGAAGCTCTGCCCCGCGGGCAGCGTCATGATGCGCGTCTTCATCACGTCCGCGGGCGTCGTGAGGATGGACGCGATGGCACCGGCGAGCGCGCCGGTGGCGACCGTCTCCGTGGAGGACAGCTCCCGCTTGCAGCCCGGCCCGCCCAGCATCTCGCCCTGCGCATCATGCAGATCAGGGTCGCTAGGGTTTTTCGCATCATACAGTCGAAACCTATACCGCATCAACACAAGTTCAGGGTTGATGGAGGGTTCTGAGGACCAGCTACCATGTGAATGTTTAGGGTATTCGCCGCTTAAGATAGGGTTTGTAAACTACCAAGCCAGGGTCTCTAGGAGTTGGATGGCCATGGCAGGGGGTCTTCCGGTTTGGGGAGGCCTACTCAGGGCATTCAGGGCCTGAGGGGTTTCCTTGCCGTGCAAAGTATCTGAATTAGTAGGTGCTTTGGGCTAGGACTTAGAACAGCTACGACTGCTAGTCTAGGGTGTATTCAGCCCAACTATGCTTTGAATTCGCTTAGTCAAAAGTGCTCCTGCTTTCCAATCAATGCAAGCAGGGAGAAAGGGCAAAATTAAATATCCGAAATGTTATCAGAATACACAAAGAATAAATCGCGGATATTCCAACTCGATTCTGCGAACATAATAATGGTCCTGTAAGCCGAAAAACCGGATTAAATGGGCGACAATGACTGTCACGAGGCGACCCGGTGCGGTGAAATTGCCTTGACAGCATTGATCTTGTCAGCGCTGTAAGTTGTCCCCCTGTTGATATAAGAGGGGGGGGGGGGGGGGGGGAGCTAGGCGCAGGCCCCACCGAGAAGAGTTTCTTCAGTGCCTGGTAGCCCATCATGCCAAACACGTAGAAGGGCACCTCGCGCGCCATGGTGGCCACCGTGCCGCGGAAGAGGCCCGCCACGCCGCTCTCGCGCGTCGCCACGCGCAGCGCCTCGCCCGCGTTGGCGTGCGCTCCCACCTGCAGCCGCTGTTTGAGAACTTCGCACGGGATGCGGAAGGCGGTGCCGCATAGGGTGCCCACGCCCGACGCCAGCCCCGTGGCCTGCGGCGGCGCGCAGGAGGAGAGCTTTGTGAGGAGGCGCCCAAATCAGGCGGGCACGGCAGGGTCCATGGCCACAGCAACAATCGGCCTACTGGGGAAAACATCTCGGCCATCTCGCGTTGTCATGACCCCGGGGCGTGGCCGGCGGGGGAGGGGGGGAGGGGGGGGGGGGGTTCCCCTTCACTCGTGGCTCTGCTCAAGACAATGCTGCATAACAATCGTCTACACGTACCGGCGCGGTAGTAGTAATAACACTTTGAATAGAAACCTGCTATGCCTGCAAGAGATCAAATGTAGACGAAACTATCGCGGAGCTATAGTGAATGTTCCTATAGATTGCACGCGAGCCCAATTTGGGGTTAATGAAAAGGATTTTCATGGGTGAGTTTGCTCCTAAAGCACACTACTCCCTCTAACACAATGATGCCTAATACTTTGAGGAGGAAGGGTATGTATTCCCCATGCCAGCAGTGGTTATAGCTGCATCGTTCGTCGCCGTGAGTGGGTACTCCCGACGCGTAGCTAGCCATGTTTGGACGAGGCTTCGGCCAGTTCCTGAAGGATGTCTACCGACGCGGCGACTTCACATCTGAACCGGTCTTGCCTGACTTACAAACCGCTATTGTGTGAATGGTGTGTCCTCTAGCGCAGGTCCGGAGATTCATACATGGTGCGCAGGGAAGTCTACGGGCCAGGGAGAATAAATGTAACGACCCACCCCCCACCCCCCAATGGATGATTCGTGCAAGTATAATAATGGATATAGCATCACTGCCGATTGGTTGCGGTGGGGAGGCTTTTTCTTGGGGGAGGGGGTGGGGGGGGGGGGGGAAGGGGAAATTTGAGCGCATGGCCTGCTGCACGCCAGTCCTCCGAGAATGGGGGAGTCAAGGGGGCGTAAAGGGGGGAGGGGAGGGGGGGTGGGGGGGGGGGATCCACCGCGGTACAGCGTTACTGGGCTTGCGGTGGTAAGGAAAGCTACCGACGGACCGCAAGCGGGCGCCAAGGGGACAAGATGAGGGGTGGTGGGCATGCGGCGGCAGTGAGTGCGGGGGATGAAACCTCGCCATCACATGCAGACGAAAAGGAGAGACGTCGCGGAAGACGAGGACGCGGCGGAGGAGGAAGACGAGGAGGAAGATGGCGTGCTGGCGCAGCAAACATCGCCTCCAGTAGTAGCCACAGCTTTACCGCCAAAAAGGTATCTCACCGACCGCACACAACCCCTCTCCTACGCATCAACGGCTTGCGTGGCCAGGCAAGCCGCGAAAACGAGCCACCATCCTAAGGGATGCCTGTCAACATGAGGTTTTCATGACCTTGCTTGGTCCATTTCTGTGATACATGCAAGGTAAATGGACATTCATATGATTGCCGACAGACCGATGATACACACATACCCGTTACTGCCCGCTCTCCGGAAAGTCAAGTAGTGACACTGACACGCCTGTGATAATACCGACACAGTACCATACCGTGATGCGTTTGCCGGAATATGTTTAAGAATGGTAAATAATGCACGAGCATCCTATTCTAAGTTCTAGTTTCAAATGCTGATGTTTGATAATATTAGTCTTTTTAGTAATCGTTATTATTAGGAACCGATACACTATTTGAAATAGAGAGACAGAAGACTCCCACCCCCCCGCCCCTTCTTGCTGTCCTTCTGCCGAGTCTCGCGCCGACGCCGGTGGCCCGCCGCACCTGCAGCTCCAGTGCGCCGCCCGCGACCGTCTTGAGCAGGCGCAGCGTGAGCTCAAACACGCCGGTGCGCACGCCGTGGCTGGCGGCGGACCCCACGGTGGCGGGGACAATGCCGCGGTAAAGGCCCACCAGGCCAATCTCCGGCACAGACGCCACCACGGAGCGCAGCGTGGCGGAGGCGCCCTTGGATGCCTGCCCAGGGAAAGAGGCGCACAGAAGGAAAGAAGGCGACGAGTTAATGCCCCCTCAACCCCCTGCCCTCCCATTGGCCCCTCTCACACCCTCCATATCATTCGGCACATCCGATCATGTCCCCGGTAAGCACGGTGACTGTTATTTTAGGAGCCGGTACGGGCGCCAGTGTGGCGATCTGGATCATTCCACAGGTGCAGAAGGCGTCAGCTTTATCGACTTTGTCATCCTGAGTACTTTGTCATCATTCTTTTTCCTTGGACCCCCCAACTCTGTGGGGCCTGTGCGCGAAAAGAGGTAAAAGCAATAAACAAATAATGTTCACCAGAACACACCACCAACATATTTCACTTGTAGATTAACGCAATTCGGTGAATTAGTGGATGCTATTGGGACCCGCAAGCCAAATTGAATGGCGCGGCAGCAGTGATTCATTTATAAATGGCTTGCTTTGTAGGGCATTAGGCTTGCCGAGTTCAGGATTTACCTTCAAGGGTTATCATCAGGGTTTATATTTCCCATACCCCCCGGCCCTGCCCAAAAAAGTATGATCAGGGTTTGGTTCAGGGTTTTAATGGTTGCCGCAAGTTTGTTGTTGATTCAAGGCAGGCAGAGGGCTTGTCGTTCTAAGCTTAGGGTTTTGGGGTTCTACTGCGTCATTCCACAGCAATATCGTGCTTAGGGTTCAGGGTGCTGCCGCTTGGGGTTTGTGGATTTGTCACCCCCATCGCCCCACCACGCGGCGGCGGGGGCCCTCGTGCCTGCAGTCGCGTCTTGAGCGTGTCCAGCGGGTGCAGCGTGAAGGTGGTGGAGCCGGACGCCATCGCGCCCGCCAGCGCTGCGGTGAAGACGACCTTGGCGGAGCTGTTCTCGCTGATGGGGTACGCTGCGGGCCCGGGGGGGGGGGGGGGTGGTCAATTCCATTTTGGCTGGAACCTCTTGATAAAAACGCCCGAAAATCAAGTCAGGCTGAATTCAGGCTAGACGGCATTCACTTGAATCGAGGTGAATCTAGCCCAAATTTGGTTGAAATTCAGGCAAATTGAGGTGAATCTAGCCCAAATTCAGTCAAAATTCAGGCGAATTGAGGTGAATTCAGCGCAAATGCCAAGTGAGACTCCCACCACTGCAGTGCTCATGAGCAAATTACACCTTTCACATATGGCAGTCGTCCGGGAGCAATGAACGGCTGATTTCCGACTGAGCATCAGTACTACTCCGACAAACTGAAAGCCATTCAGTGGAATTTACGTAGATTCGGTTCCTATGGAACCGAATACTCCCCACCCCCCCCCCCCCCCTTCCCGCTTCCGCGCAGCCCGGGTCAAGACGCACAACTGCAGGGCCTGGCAGGATTCTGTCAACCGGGGCAGCGCCGTGTCCCCCGACCTGAGGATGGATGTGTGTGGTGAGGGGAGGGGGGGGGGGGGGGGGGGCGCGGGCAGACGCACTGACGGGCACCATCGTGGCGGACTCGAACCACGCCACCGCGGGGTCCATTTCCGACTCGAGCTTGCCGTCCGGCAGCAGGATGAGAAAGTTGCGGAACTTGCCGTACGTCACCAGCCCGTCGGGGGACGTCTCCAGCGCGCTGCCGCCACACCGGGGCCGCCAGCACACAGGGGCGTCAACGGGGCAACAGGCAGAGAGAGCCATGACAGGGGTGTGTGGGGTCACCAAGGGGGGGAAGGACGGCGGGTCACCTGAGCATGGCGATGGCGTTCTCGTCGGTGGCGGGTAGACCCGCCTTCTCCAGCGTCTCTGCAGCCGCGGCAGCACCGCACGTTGTCAGAGCGTCCGAGTGCCTTCGTGGCAAATTGAGCCATGGTTTTGGGGCGGCCACTGCACTTGAGCACGTGACGTGGGCAGAGCAGATGTCCATGCAGCGCGGTCTAGCCAACAAGCACGTGGTCAGAGGGTGCGAGATAGTCAGCTTTATGCATCCATGTTGGCCACGGGTGATGCCGTTTGCGCTGATGACGGTCTTCACGGTGCTCGCGGGCCCATCTCCCTCCCTCCCTCCCTCTCTCGTGCGCTCTCTCCGAATTATGTATGCATATGCATGTGTGGGGAGGGAGCCAGGGAGGGGGGGGGAGGCGGGGGGGGGGGGGGGGGGGCACTCTTGACGCCCCGCAGCTGCACATGCCCGTCCGGCGCCAGCTCCAGCGTGGTGAACGCGTTGAGCATGTGCGCCTCGCGCTCGTCCACCAGCGACTTGAAGTCCTCCCAGCTGCCCCGCGGCAGCGTCCCGCCGCTCAGCGCCCGCCATTCGCCACCCCCCACAGGACAACCCACAGAGTTGTAGCAGAGGGGGGGGGAGGGGGGAAAAGGGGGCGCACCCGAAGGAGGACAGCCACCAGCGGTTGCGCCGCACGCGGTTCATGAGGTCGGTCGCGTACTTGTCCGGCAGGTTGCGCCGCCGCAGCGCCGCCTTGACGTCCGCCAGCGTCACGCGCCCGTCGCCGTCGCGGTCCAGCTCCTCAAAGAAGCGCCGCCCTGATGGAGCGGGCATCAGCAGTGGGGGACAGGCAAGGGCAACGCTCGCCGTCATGCGGTCAGCCCACAGCCGCCCACCCCTGGCGGCCCCGAGCCCGCCCCAAGATATGGGACCAGCCAGACTCTTCCAAGCGCATTGTATCATTTGGCGTGTGCTGTGAACAGCGGTACGCAGTGAGGGAGGCCGGTGGTTAAGATACATAGCCTAGGTAGCGGTTTCCGGCCGGTGTCTTACTATAGAAAGGTCTTATAAAAGAAGTCGCTAAATCTAGTCTTGATGGTTATTACATATACATACCAGCATATATAGCTACTTAGATATTGCCTTACATAAATACCTGCGGTAACTACAATTATATGCTGAGCCTAATTCAAGACTTCATTTCTGGCAGCCTCAGCTAGGTAGGTCATCTTGCGGTAAATCGTATGCACATGCGGTTCAAACTTCGAGGTTGAACCGAGCGTGGATTCTCCGCCGATTATAATATGTCGGCCCTTCCTACTTCGCCCCTGTCGGGGATAGCAGACGGGTTCGTGGGGGGCGCACCCTCGGCGTTGGTGTATCGGAAAAAGTCCTGCACCGTCATGAGGCGGCTCTTGCTGGGCGTGGCGCCGGTGGGCGTCACGGCCACCCACAGCGGCAGCTGCGGCAGGCGCAGCCCGCCCAGGTCCGGCCCCGCCCGGCCGATGGCGTCCATCAGCCCGCGCACCCCCTCGCCCAGTGACAGGCTCGCGAAGACGCCCAGCGCGCCCGCCCCCCGCCGCCGAACCGCCTCATCTGGCTCGTCGGCAAAGCAGCCGGTGGGGTTACTCGCGCCGCCGGCGAGCTGCATGTTGACAGTATGCTGCAAGTTGGCGACGGTATGCTGCAAGTTGGCAACTCCAACGGCGATGCCACTGCCGATCGCGGTCGTGCTCGCCGTGACGCGCAGGAGCCAGGCTGGCGGGTGGGGTGCTGACGAGGACGCCATCGCGCGCTCCTCCGCCCACCGCCGCGCCGCGGCGCCCCCAGCGGAACAGCCATCCGCATCCGCTGGCGAGGCGTCCCAAGCGCCCCGTGGGCGTGCCAGTCGCGGCATCGTGCGCCAACGAGGAGGGCGGCGGGGGCGCTGAAGGTGCAATCAGTTCTGATCATCAAAAAAAGTTCATCATCATGCATATACTATTACGCCGTCACCAGTACCCGGACCAGTACCGGCGGTACCAGCCTTTTTGTATATCGTGCACGGGTGCATTTTAACACACATGTCTAAAATAGAGCGATTATGGGTAGTGTATTTTAACACCCATTTATTTTCAGATGATATACGGGTGTAATATAAAGGAGGTCTAAAGAAATCACGCCTCGTAGCGTGCTGCTGCCGCCGCTACGTCTGGGCTCCGACGATGGGCTCACAATAGCATCACGGCGCGCGCTCAGCACGTCGACCGCAAGAGCGCGAGCCGCGAAAATGACGCGCGCGGTTTTTCGTGCGCGCATTAATATGTATAATTAGCAGGGGCGCGCGAGTGCGCCGCAATAGAGCAGCAGAAGCGTGCACGTTCCCGAGTGGTCTCACTGCTCGCGCGCCAAGTCTCTCTCCGATTGTAGACAAGTCGCCTCCAAAACTACCACAGCCAGGTGCAGTGGTGCACAGACAAGTGGCGGTCTCCTTCGCGGCGTCGGCGCGTGGCGGACGTTCACGAGCGGTGACGAACTAACGCAGGGCCCTGGCATAGCAGTAAGGAATAGTAGGGACCTGCGTACCACAAATAATATGACAATTTCATCACCGAGTCTCGTCTCTAAGACTCGCAGAGTCGCTATAGATTTGGTCATACCAGGTAACTAGAGTTGCGGGTGGCCAGTCTGCACAGACGCGAAGCGTCGAGAGGATAGTCGCATATAGCCGGCGGCGCGCGGCCTCCACAGTCCCTCCCGGGATGCAGAAGCAAGCAGCAGCAGTCAAGCAGTATTATTAGCAATCGAACTCCTCTCCCGTATGAGTCTCATCACTGAAGCTAAGTTGTTAGTCGCAGTACAGCACGAGCCATGAGGCGGGTGAATCAGATTAAGAGAAGCGCAACGGCAGACGGGCGCTCGGGGTCTCGTATCGGCGTACCGGTAGGACCGCTGTTCTGGCCACCGCCGGCACTTATTCTGTTTCACGAGGCTCTGGCTCGAACTAGCTTCTAGAAACAATTATAACTTCAGTAGTCCACTACTGCTATACCTCGCCTGCTACTTGCTTTCATCCTACCGCGGAAATCACTATCCGGGATTACCCAAGCATATAAATGCCTCGCCGTATAGAGCTACTGCTGCTGCCGCTCATCGTCCGCCTTTTACTACGTGATGCCCATGTAGTCGCTGGTTGCTGACGAGGCTGACTATGAACAGCTTCTTTTTTATCAGTATGTTATGTAGTGATTGCTTGATAAATACGGGCACGGCGCCCAGAAATATGTAACGGACGGGGCCGGCAGTAGCTCCAAACCTGCCGCCTGCTACCCGAGATACTACACCACTGCTACTACGCCACTCGAACGTTGCACTCGCTACGTCACCATTTTAGATAATTGCGAGATTATAAAGCATCGCAGATACAACACAAAACCGCTCTGCTCACTATGTCGGAACGATACGATGCGACTTGTACCACTGTTCAAAGTGTTGAGTTCGATCGCCCCCCGACATTAAACGCCCCAGCATCACGCACACACATTCAATGCGTGAAAGGCTGACAGCATCGAGGTCTATTCAGCATTTGGCTTTTTAAACCAGAGCAAGGCTCGGCGCCGGTGTGGCTAAGTTTGCGTCTCTCAGTATAAAACATCGAGACGCACATCCTGCAGCACCGACGAGGCTAGCTGCAATCGCCAGTGCTTGACCCGGGGTGGCCATTGCAAGCGGCCACTGTCTATATCTACGGCTGAATTGATGACCGCAGCGGCATCTCAGAGCTGCCACGCCCTCAGCAGCGTGCTGTAGTATATGTACTTGGGTATTTCCTTTGGGGCGCTGCAGCTCTAGTCGGACTCGCCGTTGTAGTCGGACTCGTCCGACTCGACAATCTCCACTTCGCTGTCCTCCTCATCGCTGTCCTCCACAACATACGTTTTCCGCGCAGCGGCAGCAGCGCGGCGAGCTGGGCGACGGCCACCCGCCGGCTGGACGGGAGCCTCCGAGGGGGCGGCCTCGTCTTCGTCCTCCTCATCGACGGTCTCAATGGGCGGGGATTTGGGCGCGGGCGTGGTGGCCATGGCCCCGCTCCCCTTGTGGAAGGGCGACTCGCGCATGCGGCGCACCTTCAACGACTGCGCCACCGCAGGCGAGGGCGACTCGAGCTCATAGTCCATCGCGCCAGACCTGGTGGGCTGCGGCGTGGGCGGCACATCGCTGGCCACCTTCTTCTTGGGTGCGGGCTTGCGCTTGGCAGCCGCAGCAGCGGGTTGCTTCTTGGCGGCTGCCTTCTTCTTGGCAGGGTGCGGCGACATGATCTCCGGCTCGCCCTCGCTCTCTGAGCTGCTGTCGTCCACCTCGATCTCCGCGTCAGACTCCGAGTCGTCCGAGAGCATCACCGCCTTGCTGCGGGCCTTGGAAGCCGCGGCGCGGGGCGCACGGGCAGGCGCCGGCTTGCTGGCCTGAGGGGCGGTGGCCTTGGCTACCTTCATCTTTGCCAGCCGATCCGCCAGGCTGCCAAAGGACTTTGCGTCCGCCTCTTCCACAACTGTGGCCTCCTGTCAGGATCCATTTCCAGCGCAGGTGTCAGCACATTGCCGACACGCACACGGAAATGTGAAACTGAAAATACCTGCAAGAACTAGTACTCCGAAATTCTCACACGTCAGTCTCACCACACCCAACGCAGACACCCATGTGACAGAGAAAGCAAACAGCCCCATTTATATGTTCTGTGATTCTAAAGGGTATATCATGTATAGCCACTGGTAACCAAGGAAATAGCAGCACTGCTGCCTCGCGGGCTACTCACCGGCTCAGACACCGCGGACTCAGGCACCAGGACGGGAGCGGCTGCAGCCACAGCCGCGGCCTTGGGCTTGGGAGCTGGCGCCTTTCGTGCGGCAGGGGCCCGCTTGGCAGGGGCAGCCTGAGAGGACGCCAGCGGAGAGGGATAATGTCAGCGGCCCTATCAAGGAGCAACCTTCGAACAAAGCAGTGGCAATAGAGCCTGATCCCTAAAGTGCAATCACCTTCGAGGCCGCCTTGCTGCTGGGCGCCCAGTCGTCGTCAGACTCGGAGCCCTCATCGCCCGTGCGAGCCTTTCCACGCGCCTTGCCGCCCCCAGCCCGCTTCCGGGCAGCCAGCTGCTGCTTCGCCACCTTGGCGTCCTCCGCCTCCTTGTCCGCCAATGCCTCCAGGAAGGCGTCCAGGTCGTCCTCCCACATCTCGCGCGCGGTGGTGCTCTTCAGCCGCTCCACCTCCTGCGTCTGCGCGTCCGCGTCGTCCTTGAGCGCCTCCACGCGCTCCAGGGTCAGGCTCCAGATTGGCATGGACAAGAGGTAGTCGTAGCTCAGCGCTGCAGCGGCCGCGGCGTCCGCCTCCTCATCACCGTCCTCCGGATCAGCGGCCACAGTTACCGCCTTCTTCTTGGTGCTGGGCAGCGCGTCATAGCCGCGCGCCACCAGGTCCGCCTCGATGTCCTTCTTCTTGCGGTTGTTCACCACCATCTTGCCATCAATCACCTCCAGGATAAAGCGCATCTTGTTGGTGAGGCGCTGCAGGTCCGCCTCCGCACACTACACAGCACATCAAGCCATATCAGCGCGCCACACTGAGACCCCGCATGCCAGGGCAAGGTGGGCGCCCACCAACACAAAGGCGGCAATGGCAGTGAGTCACACCTGAATGAGGCTGGCACGGCGCTTATCGTAATACGAGAGGCGCAGGTCATAGAACTCCTCCAGGATCTCCTCCGGGGTGTCAAACTTGCGGATGACGCCGTTCTTGTCCCAGAGCATCATGTTGCCTGCGCGCCAAATACAACCCGCTCAGCGAATGACAAACCAGGCATGACTTCACATAGCGATCGCACAGTGACCCGGGGGGGGGGGGGGGGGGGGGGGGGGGGGAGGCGGGGGACCTGTGGAGATGGTGCTTTGCAACTTGAACTTCTTCTCAATACCCGCCTTGACGGCCTCGGCCAGCTTATCCTGTGACAGCGCCACGCTGAAGTGAACAGTGGTGTCGGTGTGATACTCCTTGTAGTCGGTGATGAAGGGAGTCTCGGCCTTGTTCTCCGGCTTAATGAGAGCCTCCAGGTACTCCTTGTAGTCCTGCGTCCACTTGCGCACCGGCAGCTCGGTGATATCCAGGCCGCCCTCCGACTGCTCAAACACGCCGGTCACCTGGTAGGTGCGCCCGCCACTCTTCGTGGTCACCTCTTCGATGGAGCCCTTGAAGTGGTTGTACCACGGCAGCATGGCCACCTGCTCCTCGCGCCGCATGAGGCGCTTGAGGTTGGCAACGATGTCGCGCGGGTTGTAGTTGGGGATCGAGGTAGACCAGCCCGTGCCAATACCGTCCGCGCCGTTGATCAGAACCATGGGCAGAATGGGCATGTACCACTCCGGCTCGATGGTCTGCCCCTCCTCGTCCAGGTAGTTGAGCAACTTGTCGTCGCCGGCGTTGAAGATGTGGCGGGCCAGGGGCGCGAGCCGGGTGAAAATGTACCTGGGGCTGGCCGAGTCCTTGCCGCCCTGGAGGCGGGTACCAAACTGGCCGCTGGGGACGAGCAGGTTAATGTTGTTACTGCCGCAGTAGTCCTGGGCAAGGCCAACGATCGTGGAGGCCAGGCTGGTCTCGCCGTGGTGGTAGGCCGAGTGCTCCGCAACGTAGCCGCTCAGCTGCGCCACCTTGATGTCGCTCTTCAGATTGCGCTTGAAGCACGAGTAGAGGATCTTGCGCTGGCCAGGCTTCAGGCCGTCTACCATGGAGGGAATGGAGCGGAAAAGGTCAGCGCGCGAGAAGAGGATGAGCTCCTTGTGAACAAACTCGCTGTAGGAGATCGTGTCGCCGCTCTGGTCCAGGAAGGTGCCGGGCTGGTACTCGCGCAGCCACGTCTTCCGGTCCTCCACGCGCTTCTTGGAGAAGGCCATTGAGAGGCTGTCGCCATCCTCATCTCCCTCCCACACAAACTCCTTCTTGTGGTCTGTCAGTGCGGCGAAGTACTCCTTGGCCTCCTTTGCGGTGGATGTACCCAGACCTGCAGACGCGTCGCCATGCAGCGGATGGTGAGCGCAATTGCAATGATACAGCATTGATGACACCATGAACACCATGATAGCTGCAAGAAGATAGGGTAAATGGGGGAGAGGGAGGGTAGTACCTTTGTAGTACTTGATGGACCAGCCACGCGCGCTCGTCAGCGACTCGCGCCACGATTCGTACTCAGGCAGCGTGTAGAAAACACGCGAATCACGGCCCTTGGAGGCCTTGATGATAGGCGTGATGAACTCAACAAGGAAGCCGGGCACCTTGAGCAGCGACGGGTAGAAGTGGTGGATGAAGTTCATGATGAGGCCCTTGATGTGCGAGCCATCCTGGTCCTGATCTGTCATGATCATGATGTGCCCGTAGCGCAGGCCCTTGGTATCGTTGTAAACCTTGCCGTGCTGCAGGCCCAGGATCTGCTTGATGTTGTTTATTTCCGCGTTGTTCATGATCTGGGTGTGGCTTGCGTCGCGCACGTTGAGCAGCTTGCCTCGGAGCGGGAAGATGCCGTACTTGTCGCGACCCACGACGCTTAAGCCGCTCACCGCCAGCGTCTTGGCAGAGTCACCCTCCGTCAGGATGAGCGTGCAGCTCGCTGAATTGCGGCCACCAGCGTCATTGGCGTCGTCCAGCTTCGGAATGCCCACCAGGCGCTGGCGCTTGGCGCCGTCATTCTTCTTCAGCTCCTTGGACTGCTTGAAGGCGGCGTATGACAGGATGTTCTCCATGATCCCGCAGTTGGCCACCTTCTTCAGGAAGGCGTCAGACAGCGCGCACTTTGAGCCAAAGCAGGAGGGCTTGAGCGTCAGGTTCTCCTTGGTCTGCGAGTCGAACGCCGGATTCTCGATGTGAGAGTTGACAAACACCCAGAGGTGGTTCTTCACGTGGTTGGCCTTTACGCCTGCGTTCTTGTTCTTCTTGGAGATGAGCTCCACCAGTTTCCTGCAGACCGAGCCTTGATATGTCAGTCATCAAGTCAAGGCCAAAGAAAGGGGATGGGGTGGCAGGCAGAATGTGAACCGTCAGCGTGCTGGGCAAGAGCTCACCCTGCGATCTGGTCGGTCACATGCACCACGTGTGTACCGCCCTTGTAGGTGCAGATGGAGTTGGCGAAGCTGACCTGCAGGCCACACCAGTGGCGACTAAGACGGGAGTGGGCTTCTTGGACGCACAAGCAGAGGTGCATGGTAGCTTGGGTGGGACGGGGGCAGCCTGGCACGCACCTGCTGGAAGCTGCCGTCACTAACGCTGATGCAGACCTCCCATCGGTCGTTGGCCTTCTCATAGATGCGCGGAGCGCCGTTGTCCTTGGGGCCGAGATATAGCTCCACGTACTCCTGGAAGCTCTTGCATGCAATGCGCTGCCCATTCAGGTACACCTTCACGCCCTTGCCCAGCACACCCGCCAGGTCGTACACGCGCTTCTTCATCAGCTGCACCGTCTCCTCCTCCAGCTCCGTCATGCCAAACTTGGCCAGGTCGGGCTTGAACTCCACGGCCGTCCAGTTGTCGCTGGCCTTGCACTTGGTGATCTTGGGGTTGCCCTTCACCGTCATGTTCTGGGTGAAGACCTGCTTATACCTGCGCCGCCAGGGACACCCCTTGTCTCAGCCTCAAGGGCCGCCGTGAGCGCACTGGCGGTAGGCAGTGGCGGCCTGCCCCTCACCTCTTCTCCCGCGAACCATCCGCCGTCTCCACGGTGAACTCGGTGGAGAATATGTTGGCCAGCTTGGCGCCATAGCCGTTGCGCCCACCCGTGATCTGGTGCAGGTCACAGGGCAGGGGTCATGTTGCGCCCAGAAAGGGGGACGGGGTGGGTGTGGGTGTGTGTGGGTGTGTGTGGGGGGGGGGGGGGGGGGGGGGGGGGGGGGGGGGGGGGGGGGGGGGGGGGGGGGGCAATCACAGCGCTGAGGGTGGCATGGAGGCCGGCAGCGCACCTTCTTCTGCTGGTCGTCGTAGTTGGAGCTGGTGAGGAGGTGGCCGAAGATAAGCTCCGGCACATAGACACCCTCGCCCTTGTGCACCTCCACCGGGATGCCTGCGCCGTTGTTCATCACGCGCACGGTGTTGCTCTCCTGCACCGGAAAGGCAGCATCCGAGTCATGCCAGGGACCGGCGCTGCGCAGGAGGCATCACGCCCGTCCGAATGCGGCTGAGCTGGTGGCAGGTGCCGCTGCCTGGATAGCCAACCACCAATGCCTAAAAACACAAGCATGTGTGTGTTCAACATCAAAGTTTTACGAAACAATAATACACATTTCATAGGGTCGGGAACCCGAATGGTTTCAAACATAGAGGTCTGCAATGCATTTGTTTACAGCATACAGACCTTACACAGGCATCTCCAGGAGGGAGTTGCTCTGACAGCATGGTATTAAGGCACTCAACAAGACACCGCGCTCTGATAATAAATATTGGTTTAAGGCACTGCGTCCGCGGTATTTGGCAACCATGGTGGGAGAGGGCCGGACAGGATTGAAAAAGCGGGGCTGAGAGGCGCGGCGGCGGAGGCGCAGGGGCAAGGGGGGGGGGGGGGGGGGGGGGGGGGGGGGCAGGACTCACCGGCAGGATGTCCACCTTGAGCGTGTCCATCGACGCGTCGCGCACCTTGTTGTCCGCGGCGTTGACCAGGATCTCGTCAAAGATCTTGTAGAGCCCGGGCACGAAGGAGATGGTGCGCTGCACCATGCGGCCGTCCTCCAGCACCCACATCGGCTGCTGCTGGTGCTCCGTGCTGCCGATGTAGGTGTCGGGGCGCAGCAGGATGTGCTCCAGCTGCGTCATCTTCTGATAAATCTCCTCCACGCTGCGCCCGTCCGTGGGCATCACGTTCGCGCTGTTACTGGGGCCCAGCGGCGCCTTGGCCTTGCCACCCTTGGCCTTGCCCTGCGAACCATTCCGACAGCGAGCTCAGTCGGCGATATACGGGTGGTCGGAGTGCTGTAAATATCCTCCCCGCGCCATTGCGACGTTCGCATCCGAGGTCGTAGAGGTGGGCGGAGGGCAGCGGACGCTATGAAGGAGACAGGAAGCTGGACTGTCAGCGGTTCGAGCGATATTGAGCGCAGTGCTCCCGTCCTAGCGTTCGGGTGACGTCGGCACACCCGGCCTTATCCAGTCAACGACTCTCGTTGACCTGCACATACGACCGCCCCATCGACCGATACTGCCGGCGCGGTTGGCCTGCAACCTCTGCGCGAGACTAGCTGGTACAGCAAATGCAGGGGTTCAGCTCTTCTATCTAGTGTTGGGAACGGGCGTAGCGGCCGCCGGCGCTCGCGGTGGTTTGCCAGTGCGTCGCCGTCTTGTGGGTGTCAGCGTGGCGCGGCGTTGACGGCTTCAGTCAACGCACAGTGACGACACACCAACAACGGGCCGGTCCGACCCGCCGAACCGGAGGATGGGTGGCCTGCCAACCACGGCTACTTGGCGTGCCTGTGGGGCTGCGTAACAGGGTGCCTCGGAAAGGCAGTGCTCGCCAGTGCTTGGCAGGGATCCTGGCTTGGCCAGGTGCGGCGCGCTACCTTGCCGGCGCCCGACGCGACGGAGTTCTCCACCGACATCGTATCCATCTCCACCTCCATCGCGGAGAGCGCTTTGAGAGGGGGAAGCAGGGGGAGGTGCGCGGAGATGGATCGAGCTCCTGCCCGGAATCCAGGCGTATTTCCTGGGGTCGTTGCCTTGCAAGCTCGCCTTGGACGAAGTTGCGTCGGCTTGCGGGTGCGACGAGTCTGCTACTGGACTCATATGGGCGGAGCAGACAACCCTTATTCCCGCCCCGCCCCGCCCCGCCCCGCCTGCCCGCGCGGACTGCCCCACCGCGACTTCGATCACTAGTCGCTACCCTGTACAGCTGCAATGGTCCGTGATGACTGCGCACTAGCGACTGCAGGTGTGAATTAGGGTCGAAGGATAGAAGACGCTTGCGTAACGCGTAACGCTAAATACTCGCACCAGAACGTGCCACGTCGATCGAGGCGTCACCGGAGCGTCACTTCCCGGCGTGACGAGTATTCCGGAATACTCGTCACAAACCGTAACGGATACTTTTTTGGGCAAAATTCGAAATGGAAAAAGTCCCAAAAAAAACGTTACGCGTAACGCCTGTATGACCCCGCGGCGCGGCTTTGCGTCGCACAATCCGCAAGATCCACAGCCACCGCCGCCATGATCGGGCAGTATGACCCCACCCGAAGTACCCTCGCCGCGCGCCCCCGGGTTTGCCGGGTCGTATGCTGCGTCTAGGCGGCGGTGAACTGAGAGGACAGGGGGCGAGGATCAGCGTCTAGGGAACCGGAGGCGCGGGCACCCTTCTCGGCCGACAGCAGTTGGTGCCGCTACGCGCGTGCGGAACTACCATCCCCTGTGCCACAAGAGGACATAGTGACTACCCTGTATCAGCGGGTAACGGGTAGCGGCGGCGGGGGTGAGTCAGGTGGCAGTGGGCAGTGGCCAATCGGGGGTGGATTCGGCTCGCAATGCCGCTGTTGACCGGGTCGCGGTAGCACGGAACCCCCGGCCCGCGTGACGCGTGACAGGGAGTCGCACGAGCGTCTTCTATCCTCTCAGGTAAATTGGGTGATCGATTTAGCTGAGAGCGTAAACTTCGGAGCCAATCATATCGCAGTATTTGCTGCGTCACGCGTTACGCAAGCGTCTTCTATCCTTCGACCCTTACAATAAGGGCAGTTCCCCAGAATTATAAAACTGCAGGGGTGAATTACAAAAAGGACAGTTCCCCAGAATTAGAAAATCAACACTGCAAGCCGCCTAAAAGCGGCCCGCATCCCGCATAAGGCGGGATGGATGAGTGATGCGCGCACGGTTCAGAGTCCGGGCCACGCGAGCACGTGTGTGTGTGGGTGATCCTCGGACGTGCTGTGTAGCTTCAGCAACGGGATGGCAGACGAATCTGCGCCGTCTGATGAGGCAGCGAGCGCGCTCTCGAGCGGCCACCAAGCAAGCTCAGGACCCCGAGGAAATCTCTTGCGAGCAAGCGAGATTCTTGGTGAGCCCGGGTGATGCACCGAGTGCCCCGCGATGAGAGGGCACCCCGATCCGCAGCCAAGCATGCGATACCACGCACTGTGCGGTGCACCCCCTTGCTCACCTCACCCACTGTGCCGAAGACCATGCCCGTGTACTCCGACATATCCAGGATGTCTCGAAGAGGACCCTTCTGTCCGGGCTCTGTGTTGTGCCACGCCGCATCCCGCGCAGCCATCCCCCGTTGTATGTCGCCCAACAGGGAGCGCGCAAACCGATCCACAGCCGTGGCCCGGGGCACAGAAGTGTACTTGACACCGTACCGCATAGTCTTGAACTCCAACAGCGTGGACTTCAAGCTCCGGGGATCATAGCTCCCGGTCACGACGTTGAACGCCGGAAGGGAGAGCTCTGCGTCCGGCACTAGGTCCTTGAGCTCATCCCTGGGTACGGTGTTGCCGAGAGGCACTGCCTGCTGGAACAAGTCATCCACCTCCCGCCGTACTGCGATACCTAGATCGTGAACACAGTGATCGCGGAAGGCATCTGCGATAGCGTCGTGCTGTACACGCCAGTGAGCGTCTCCAGGCGCCGGGAGGTTCATGAGCGCGTCGCCGTATAGATCAACAATGACAGGGTTGTGCTCTATCGAGGGCAGAATGATCTGGCACCCAACCACCGGGGCCAAGCACGGGCTAGGCAGAAAGAAGTACCCGGCAGCGACCTCCCGCAGCTCATGCGGAGTCATGGCTGTCCGCGCGGTGGGGATGGCCACTGTCCACATGGTCACTGACGCCGCGTCGAGCTGGTTGAACAAGATCCGTTCCCTACATGTGGCGGGGAGAGCGCACACCTCATTTCGAAGCCGAGAGTTGTTGGTCTGGTCTAGAAATGCCGTCAGCTCCTTTTGCGAGCCCGACGCAGCCTCCACTTCCCGCTCCATCTGGCGCGCATCTGCGTCGCCGAGATGGCCAGCAGTAGCCGCTTGGAGGCGGCCCCACGCCTCGCGCATCTCTGCAGCGTAGCTGTCCGACCCATGAGCATCGTTGAGGAAGTGGTCATACTGGCGGGCGGAAGAATTTGCGTTGAAGCTGCCTCGGCCAAGTACGGACCCGAGCTGTGGGTCGAAGAAACCAGGGGTGGGGGTGTTGGTGCCGGAGTTCCTAGTCAGGAACCTTGGGAGGATGGCATTCATGCAGCCGACGAAGGCGGCATCACGAACGGTAGCCATGCGGCGGATGCCAGCTCCCTTCAATCGAGTGGGGAGGTGAAGCCTGCTGCGCGCCCTGGCCACTGCATCCTCGCTCAAGGTAGCCACCTCCGCTGCCATGGGGTCGGGGTCGTGCAAAAGAAAACTGCAGGTACAGTAGGTATCTCTCATCCTAGAGGGGGTAATCCCTACAGGACACTAAGGTACAGGTACAGACGTACAGACTACAGACGCTGCTGGGTCACCACCGCGCGAAACAGTACACTGCCGCACGGTATCTTGCTACCAGCCCTTACAATCGCTACTGAGCTCGCGTCGGAATATTTCGTTACATGAGCTAGCTGCAATACGCGATCAGAACTATATTCGCGTCGGAATACAGTACTTCACTGCAGGTTTATGATACACCGTAGTGTAATGTTTACCTACTGCATTATAATTGTTTACTCGGCCCGGATGAGCTCGGCAGTCGCTACTGGTAATCCTTAGTAGCGTCGTGTTGCGGACTGTCGCGCCTCGGCCGTCGACGCGACCGCGCGCGGCAGTATCCTTGCGCCATCGCGCCATATATAGCGACTGTACTATGTCGTATATATGGCGACTGCTACTGCTGTACTATCAGGGGTAGTATACTGTCCTGGTAATGTCTACCTGTACCAGCAGTCGCGTCTGGCGCGCGTAGTTCATGCCGGCGCGGCAGCTTTCAGCGGTTGACGACGACAACGACAACGAAATAACATACCTCGTCATAACAGCAACCGCAGGAGGGTGGCGGTCCGTCGCCTGAGACTTGCCCGCCTGCCAGCAAACACGCGGCTGGCACGGCTGCAGGCACAGCGGCCCGGTGGCTTTCGCAGCGAGGCTGCGCTGCTGTCTGTCCAGCGGGGCCGCGGGCGATGCCGCCGGCTGTGCGGCGAGTGCGGCGGGTGGCGCTCTGCTCGCTACAAGTAGCGCTGCCGATGCTGCTGGCGCTGCTACCGCGCGCACCGCTGGGGCCGCTGCCCGCGGCTGCGGCGGCGGAGCAGCTGGATTGCGGCGTTAAAGGGCGAGCGGTGCGTCGCACGAACACAGTTCCGGTCGAAGGAGGGAAAAAGCCGAGCGCCGCGAGCGGGCAGCCCCGGCAGCAGTCGACGCCTCACTTGTTTGTGCGGCACTATTATTGGGATAACGCTTTCGCCACTGATGGGGCGCCCTCTCGCTCAGCTTGGAGATCACAGGAATGGTTCTTCCGCAGTCCCGGCAACAGTCAGTCATTCAGTGTTAATTGCTGTCAAGAAAATGATCACGGACGAAGGGCCATGTGAATAGACAAGGATTCTTCGGGAACTGTTAGGTGGAGTACCTGAAGGTCGCTACTGTGTTACGGGGCTACACTACATACACTACGCTATGGATTGTCTATGTTGCGCCTCGCCCGCTTCGTCCTGTCCTTGAAGTCGTCAGGTGCTGTCTGGCCAGTCAGTATTGTTTTCCATGTTGCCGCAGACTTTAAACCTCTTGAGGGCTTTCTGAGCCGTGTGGCCATAAATCGGGTTGGGGGCTCTAGGGCGTTTGTGATTCACCCATGATGACGACATGCGGCGGGGTAGGAGCCCAAACGCCCAGCATCACCGCAGGAACACTGACGCATCTTCCGCCTCGGGACCCGCCCAGATTTTGCAGGCGGATGAGGCGGCTGACACGGCGCAGAGCCTGTTGCAGTCGCTGGAGCAACAGGCGGAGGTTCGGCGAGGGGGAGCGGGGGCAGGGGGGGCAGGCGAGTGATCCTCGGTCCACTGATTCAGTGGCACCTTCGAATCAATGCCTGAATAATGGCAACATGTGATATAATTACATGATGGTGCTGTGCCTTAACGGGCGGCTCGTGGGCGCATCTGCTGTAATCCGCAGGCAATGCCACACGTGCGCATTCTGTGCCGAGGCGCAGCCGGGCGGAAGCTGCCAAGTGCAGCGGTATCGCCACCCTTCCCCACTCGCCCCCTGACTCGCGCTGAGCACAGTCCCGCCGTCAAGCCAAAAGGCCGTTGCCCCAACAAGCATGCCATGCCCATGTTATACCTGCGCACTGAGCCGGTGCCTTGTCAAACCCTGCGCAGGGCGGCAGCTCGTCCAGCATCTCCCCATCGCGCAGCGCGCGCTGAAGACGATTAGCAACCAGGGGGTCACCGTGGCGGACGGCAAGCGGTACGAGTCCTGCGCTGTCATTGGCAACTCGGGCAACATGCAGGGCACGCGCTACGGCGCTGTCATCGACACCCACCAGGCAAGGTCGCCCCCCTCCCCACCAACACATACACACACACACACACACACACACACACACACACACACGCGCGCGCGCGCGCGCGCGCACACACACGCGCGCGCGCGCACACATCTCACTGTGGCATTGGCAGCGACAGTGGCGCTAACAGTAGCAGCTCCTAGGCCGGTGGGGGGGGGGGGGGTAGGGGGGGGGGCAGATGGCATGGCGTGGGACATCTCAGCGTGGATGTCTGCTCAGCACGCTGCACTGCCTCTGGCCCCCGTAGGTTGTGATACGCCTGAACCAAGCGCCGACGGAAGGCTACGAGCCGGTGGTGGGGTCGAAGGCCTCGTACAGGTGAGTCTCGGCCCTGCCCGCGCCTCCTCCCGCTGCGACCCCTCCGTGCCCCACACCCCACCCCATCCCCCCTCCCAGGATGGCAGATGGCTGATTCCGAAGGTGGCGCGTCAGGCTGATAAACAAGGAGTGGGTGAAGAAGTACACGGAGGGGCACACAAAGTGGTTGCCGCTGGAGGAGGGAGTCTCCCTGGTGTCCCGAGGCGATCCGGAGGTGAGACAGCACTGCGGAGTGGCATCCCTTGCGCCCATATCTGTGTCTCCGGGCATGCTGTGAGTACCGGCTGGCTCTCCCCTTGCTGCTGGTGATGTGTGTTCGTCACGGGCCAGACGCGAGTGCGGCGCGGCGTCTTCGTGTGCATCTTATGCGTCCCCGAATGGGCCAACAAGGTGCGCCGGGACGTGCAGCATGCGGGACTCCCATCATGCCGGCAGCGCCAGGCCTGGGCGCCTTGCACACTGCCGCACTCACCGGCACGCGCCCCACCATGTCCCCACGCATGCCATGCTGCAGGCGAAGAAGTTCATGTCGAAGCAGAAGGACCACCAGATTGTGAAGCTCAGCGCCAATTTGCTGGCAAAGGCGTGGCACATGGTGAAGAGCTTCATACCGTGCTCCCCTGAAGTGTGAGTGAATTGCCCCCACACACGCATTATGCCTCCCTCCTCTCCTGCCACACACGCGCTCACAGCCACTACGATTATCAGTGCCCCTTGTACCTGGGGCACGTACTCCCGCTGATGCCTTGGGAGGTGAACTGACGCACGTATGCCTTCCTCTGTCTTTGGGATGCCAGCCCAAAGAAGTGTCCGGACTGCAAGCCGAGCAGCGGCATCTTGGCGGTGGCGATGGCGCTGTCGATGTGTGACAAGGTCACGGTCTACGGCATGGCAGGCACCCGCGTGACGCATGCCGGCTGGCCATACCAGTGAGCTGCCCCCCCCCCCCCCCCCCCCCCCCCCCCTCCAATATGGGCACCACGCCACCAGCCCTGTCAGGGTGTCGTGCCCTACCCTCCCTAACACACCCGCCGGCCGAGTTACTAAAGCAGGTCACACATGTGCTACTGTCGCTGTCCGCTTGTGCCAGCTACTACTCCTTCCATGGGACAGAGCTGACGAAAGGCTACTCTGGGCACATGTTTGAGGTCGAGAAGGAGCTGGTGGCCAAGCTGGGAGCGGATTCTCTGCTGACGTTATGCGGACCTGATAATGCAGTAACGTGCGCCACACCGCACTGGCAGGAAAATTCGTGCTGCCAGAGCCTGCAGGCCGGAAACGCAACCATGACATAGCGGGATATGAAGCTGAATTCATCATTGTGAGGCACTACCGACTTACCACAGCATGCATAGGCCTCAACTCCACTATAAGCTAGCTTGAGGCTGGTGAATGTGTGATGCAACAGGGTTTGACTCACGTAGCTGCGGGCCATGTCGACAACTTCTTTCCAGTGTAAGAAAGAAGTACAACTTCTACAGGCAGTAACTAGGCTGATGCCTGCGACTGGATATAATTGCATGGTAATTTAGTATGTTATTAATTAAACTTATAAAATATGCACATGTATCTGCGTCCACAATAAATAAATGTGTAGTTGCTGCATTAATGGTATCTACGGTACTGTCCATACCTGGTCCATGATATGGTATGTTTTTATTTTTAAGTATATCTTCAAGACGAGGTTATCCCCAGCGCAAAGCGAGCGCACACATATTATGAACAAGTCGCACAGTGTATATGAAGTAACTTGACAGTTGAATCAGCGATGCGTCGATTTTTCAGGAAATTTTACAAGAACGGGTTCTATATCACTGGCCTACAGTTCCATGAATTGCATTGCCAGCGCTTTGAAGTACCAGAGTTTTTTTTTTCCATGACAAGCAGCGAGTAGCGAGTACCAGTACCAGTACCATCAGCGAGTAGCGAGTACCATTACCAGCAGCGAGCGTTCGAATTGCCAGCGCTTTGAAGTACCTGAGTTTTTTTCCATTACCAGCACCGAGTAGGTAGAGAGTACCAGTACTCATAGCCTCCCAACCGCGAGGTCGTAAACTCGTAATCGGACGGCTGTGTAATTAAGGACCGTGGGCGGGCGGGCGGGTGGGTGGATTATAGTACTTAGTAGTACATGCCAGTAGATAAGCGCTTTAATCATGCACCTATGGGCCCGATCCGCTGCACTATACGGGTACCCTTACGGCAATAAAGCTCACCGCCGAAAAATCGACGCTGGATTAAGGGTAATAAAATACGAGCACTGTACTAACAGCAGGGGCAAAGATTTTTGTTTGCTGACAATAATATGCTTTAAAAGCCTCATGCTGAATTCACCCCTCCACAGAAATAGTCCGGGATTCGCGCGGATTATTCTATCGGCATGCCCATACTACGTGGCTGCATTGACGCCGCCGAACGAGTGCATGCAGCATGATGCTGCTCAGGGTAGTGTGACTTCGGAAATTAATGTGCTAGTACGTTAGACCTGATATTGCTATATACGTGGTACTGGGGGTAGCTGTTGCCATCAGCACTGTTTTGTTTGGAAAAATATTGCAGTAGTGGCGCTAGCGCTTTAGAACCACATATTGCCCCATTTGTGTGCGTACATAGCCATAGGACACAATTGCCGGCGTTACTCAGGATACCTCATCACAATTGGTGTGATAAACATCGACCATGTGTGTATTAGGCATTGCTCAAACTGGGTCATCCAAGGTATGGGGATACAAACCCTGTCTATGATTCCGCTAGTTCAGCAGGAAAAACCGGAAAAACATGGAAAATGTCGCATTATCATTATCATTTCAATCGCACTGATGTGCGCGTAGTCATGAGAGGCGGGTGATTAAGATATTATCCTGCGGCCTCCTTGCCCTAGATAAAAGCTTAGCGGTAGCTCGCTCCTGTAGATTATAGTAGTGCATGGCTTCATGGCCATTGCGATTCAGCATATCGCCAGTGGGCAGCCAAGTGACACGCAAATAAGGATTAGTGCTGGCATGCACTTTAATGCGTCGATCGCTGGTGGAAATAATAACGATGGGGGGGGTGGGGCACGCGGGGGGGGCGCGGCATGGGTGAGCGTGCTGCCATCACTGAAGGGGGAAATATCCTATTGTTTAAGTCTATAGGAGCTCGCCCGTGCGCTGAATACACGCAACACACATGTGAACACTACTATCACGCCATCCGGGTATTGGGTTCCGCTGAGACGCCACCGTTGCCGGAAAGTTTCTACGCCCATGATGTTGGCCACATATAGCAACAGGCCAATCCACGCCCTAATTTCGACCTTTGGTATTAGAAGCTAGACTGAATACCCCGTGAATTTAGGTTTGGTTATTTCCAATTCAACAACTAGAAAATCTACGTTGCTTGCCGACAGGTGCATTGTGAATAGGCTGAGTGGACTATCTATTGGACGTAACGGAGTTCCTATGTGCGTGGCGGTCGAACCAATTATACTCTGCTGATCGTCGTGCATGTCTATTCTAGGCTATTTTACTCTGTCTCGTACGTCCAACAAAGATGACTGCCCGCGTGGCACAGAATTGCGAGGCGTGATGAGAGCACATCAATCTTTTTTTTAGAATTCCGAGCATATGTAAGGTTTCGCGAGTTTTCGACTGCCAAATAGCGAATACTAGACGAATTGTACACGTGGCATAACGAACTATTCGTTCAGTCAACCAAAGCCCGAACTCATAAATCCGGCTATGTCACGCCCTCGGCCCGTTATAACTGAGGGTACTCTCCTGAGAAAGTGTCACTTTGGAGTCGGCACCTCCAGAGAGCCATCGCTTTCAATACCACGATTGTCGGCGTTGTTGTTTCGGCGAGTATTCGTTATTCCACCCACCGCTGTTCGGCAGCACCCGCAGCATAACGACCAAATTCCATGTACATTATTCCGGTACCTTTAATATTTCTCGAATTCTAAATAGGATTGTTGTGAGTCGCGCGCGCGCGACGTCCAGCCTGGCGGCCTCTGTCTCGCCATTATGTACAACGGGGCTCAACGAAGCGCGGGCGCCGGCGCGAGGTCGGCTCGAACAATTTTGCAGTGCGTGGGGCTTGCGCGGGCGGAGGATCGAAACACATTCCGCCCCCCCCCCCTTCCCCCCGACTTTGTGGTGGCGAGATCTTCGGCATACACCTTCCGCACCGTGCTATGCACGGGAGGGGCGGGGGATAGCCGCGAAGGTGGGGGAGACGGGGCGGGGGGGGGGGGGGGGGGTTCGCTATCGCTCGCTCGAGGGGGGGGCCGGGGGCAGTAGGTCACGCTCGGCCCCACGGCGGCCTCCGCACCGCACCAACTGCCCCCTCCCCGAAGGTACGTGCAACGCACGGGCGGGAGTACGGGTACTTTAATTCGGCGTGAGGTGCACCCCATCACACACACACACACACACACACACACACACACACACACACACACACACACACCGCCCACGGCCCCCTCACCCGCCATGCTCGCTGGTGATGCTCACCCTGACCCCATCCATGCTCCCGTACCCTTTAAGGTCGCCCCGGTAGGCTCCGCACCGATTGCCACCCTTCCTCCCTAGCGGCCTCCGCACCGGCCTTTCCCCGTCGCCAAAGGCGCCCGCCGCCAGGCAGCGGCCTACCACGAGCGGAGGATCCTTGGTGCGGCAGGCCCGGCGGCACCACCCCCACCTCCACATGGTGAGCGTTGGTAACCCCTTAGACCCGTGCCCGGCTGGGTGCGGCAGGGGGCTGAGCGGGGTGGCCGGTTGTGGCCGGTCCTTGGATCATGCGACGACCGGGGAGCCCGACGGGGGGCTTTTCAAATAATACTCGTAGTCCTAGTAGCGCTTGCTGGCACCGCCGGGCAGCAACCCCGTACGGGGGGCTGCTAAAAATAATTCATGTTGGACCTCGGCCTTGCGTCGGCCTCTCCGAGATCCGCCAACGGGTAAGGAGGGGGTGTGTACGACTCGGACAGGGGCAGTCCACTCGCGAGGGTTGTTCGAAATAAAGTCGTGTTCTCGTACCTCGGTACGACCCGCGACCTACATGCAGATTATCTGTCGAATGTGTTCCACCTATGAACCACTCGAATCCGGGCCTAGTCCCGCGGAGTAATCGGTGGCGCCCTGCGACCCACCCGTTTGGAACACCCGGGAAACCCTCAGCCGTCCCGTGAGAACGGGCGAGAGCGGCGAGCGCGGGGAGACGGGAGCCCTACACTTTAAGGCGGGGCGGGCGTTCGGGGGCGGAGAGGCCGGGCACAGCAGCGACTTAGGGGGCAAGAGACACTAGCCGGAGTGAATTGACGGAGTCGCAGCCATGCAGCAAAAGGAGTCAGCTGGCGGCCAGCTCGGTCTGACATTGGACAGGCGGCTACATCGACGATGCACGCTACGGAGGCGAGCGGCGTGCGGGCGAGCAGAACCGGCGTACCGACCACGGAAGTTGAAATTGAAAACGATTTACAACATGCTAACTTGCTGCTCTCCACTGCCCAAGCCGAGTTGTTTTCTAGGACCTGCTTTATCCAACCGTTGTGGGAACCCTAGGGATTACGGATGCAGTTTTCGGCCTTCCTCCTTTTCGCCCGCGCCCCTCCTCCTTCCATGCCGCTTGATGTTGTCCCCCCTTGCCGTAGCGGGGGTGTCGTGTACGGAGATCTGCGGAAGCGTGTATGTTAACGGTGGGTGTGCATGCGGGGTTTGTGGGAGGTACTGGGGTTGGACATGGCAGGTTTGAGAGACTGTCGGGATATGCGGAGGAGAGTATGTAGCCATCCGATTGAGTGTCTTTGGAGTTTCCTACAGAGGCGGATTGCAGCGGCGCTGTGAGGCGGCGCGGGTTTGTCCGGGGGTTACTTCTTAGGCGGGGGACCGTGAGGCTATGGAGGGCTGCTAGTGTGAGTTTGTACATGGTGCCGCTGCGGCGGAGGGTGACGGGGATGATTTAAATCGGACACTGCCAGCCTTGTTGACGTAGGGCGCTAACCATGTGTTCGTATTTTTCGCAGATGCTTGAGAGCGTGTACGGTGGCATGATTGAGATCAGTGCAGTATTTCAATTCAATTATCTGTATCGTTTGATTGCTTTAGGATCGGTGCTGGGAGATATGGTTTCGGTGTCCAGGTCCCAGTCGAATGCGACGATGCGTACTGCGTCCGGCTTGCAGTGTTCAAGGCGGAGGTGAGGGGGGGAATAATCGTGGGGAGTTGGGTGGGTGGGTGCTTGGTCGGCGCTGGGACCTTCGGTTGCCCCCGTCTTGGGTATCCGCTAAGCGATCGGGTATGTTGATGCACGGGACTGTGTGTGTGATTCTGTCGGTTAGGTTGGAGATCAAGGTGTCTCTGTTGGGGCAAGAGAAGTCAGCCACAGATTTGTTGCCCGCGTCCGTGGATAGTACGTGCAAGCGACTGCCGTTCAGGACTTCCAGCTCGTTGAGGAGGAGTTTAAGCGTGTTGTTGTGTCGATCTGTCTTAAGGCCGGCCATGGAGGGGCACTTCCCTGCCATGTGGCCGTTGCTGAGGTGCTGTCCGCATTTCCCTCATGTGGAGGACGGCCGGCCTCTGCGTCTCATTCGGCTTCCCCACATGAATTCCAGCCTGTGGATTCTTTCCGAGGTGGTGATGTCCGAGGGGGTGACGAGGTCCGGCATTACACCTGTGGCCAACGCGTATTCTATGAGGTGGGATTGTAGGGTTTCGTCGGAGACGTCGCAGCCTACTGTAGCGTTGGCGTGTTTCCGGAGGGCGGCTTTCAAGTTGTGGGGGGTGTGAGTGGTGGGGAAGGGAAATTAATGGCTGGCATGTATGTTTCTAGTACGAGGGTCCGAATTTGTTGAGGATACTACCGCTCGATGGTGAAAATGGTAATATCGTGATTAATTGACTGGGGAGTATGTACAAGATACAACGTCCGTTGCGTCGTACTCGCGAATTAAGGCGTAAAAACCATAGAATTGGGATCCTTTTTAAGTATTTCGCGAGCCGTGGCTTTGGCATGTACAATCCCCTTCGCAAGTCTTGCCATGTACGTATCTGTCCGTATCGCCACGTCAGCACCGGCACCGCCAACCGCCGAGTGGTATAGAGGCGCACTTTTATGATATAGTAACTTAGAATATTCATCAACGGCTTGAGATGTGACAGGTGGCGGAGGGGGGCTGTCTGTTTTGCTCGTGATTCCGCTCTGCTCAGGTCCGAATCATGCCGAGCCCCGCGGTGGAAATATAACCGAGGGGGATGCAAGAACAATACGTTCTCCTACAAACCCTAATGCACTGGCTTGCCGCGCGATCCGCGTATCCCGATAAAAAGGCGATGTACTCGCCCAATAGGTGGATTTTCCCCGCGAAGGGGCCCGCTAGGCGCAGCCCAATAGCAGAATATGGGATCGTGTTGATGGCCGCCCAGCCGTACCCCATACCGTGGACGATGCCCTAGCAGGTGACCATATGGACCCACCCTCTGACTCGGGGGCTGCACCCCGGCGCATTACGGGCTTTAGCCTGGGTCTACCAATGGCGCATTGAACGCGGACATCATCAGATAGCGGGCTGGTTTTGGAGCATGCCTTATTTACAGTGTTGGCCGTTTTGCGGGAACTGCTCACTGGCTTGCTTGCCGACGGCGGAGAGAGCACGCATTTGTGATTGTGTCCCACGACGGTAGAGCTAACTCTTGGCGTGCAGCCCTACACATAGAACGCGTATACGTGCTATCCAAAAATTCATGCCCTCGTGACATTGGGTTATCACATTCATTAGTAACCCTGAAGAATGCCCACGCACATGTATGGCTTTTGCAACGAGAGCACAAAAAATGCCACTTAGGGCTCCCCCCACGCATGATGTCATGTTCACGTATGGCAGCACATGGTAGGGCGCGGCCGGAAACGTAGGCGAGGGCTGATAATGGGCCAATCTACAATTGATGCTTGACTAGGGGGGCAAGACTTTTGTTGGAAGGTATACATGACGTCGGTATTACTAGAGCGGGTTCGACTGGATATAGGTGAGTAGGTGACACTGCGGCCTTCATTCGGCGGATGTAATAAGGGTGCCGGCGGTTCAACTACTATCCGGGTGGCGACTATGATGAATAACATGCCGAGAACATTCTGCAAGTTGGTGATAGGAACGAATTCAACATGTGCTCGATATTTGTAAGTGTGCAGCTGAAATGTAGGTGTAGGACTCCGACGATATAAAGGCACAATAGGTCTACAGCCATACAGTCACATCGCATAGGTTATTTCTAGCGGCGCGGTAAAGGTACCGGTACCTTTATCATCAAATATTTGCGGGCATGCAGACGTAGGCGTCATTTATAAAACACAGGGGCACGCCGGAGTCTAAAGCATGGTAGGAAGCGGCAGGTTGGGACGGTCGGGCAATTTGTGTTTTAACAGCTGCAATAAGTTGTTTTCGGACATAGAGGTTACGAAAGCGTTTTCGGTTTCAAAGCGGGGCTGATGCGACTATTATCGGGCACATAGGTCTGACCTTGAGACTATGTGGCAGCTATACTCGTACCGATACTCGGCTGCCCGATACCGATACGAGTACAGCGCAATATACCGGTACTCGGCTGCACGTGTACCGGCTATATGGCTATATATGTTCAGACCCATGTACGAAAATGCCATGTGTACACACAAGTCGCCATATTTTCAATTGATATGTGTACACACATGTTAACATTTGCATGTGTATACACAGGTCGATACCGTTATGACCTGTGTGTACACAGGTCATGTTTACTTTGACCCGTGTACACACATGTCACTTTTTATGACCCATGTACAAACAAATCAAAGTGATCATGACCTGTGTATACACGGGTCACCAATGATACCTAAAACCCGACACCTTGTTTGCACATGGGGGCATCTGTGAAATGGCATGGGTGAAAACATGTACTTGGGTCATATGTCGTATATATGACATGTGTACAAACAAGGCAGCCATGTTCGCACTTTGGTCATTTTCCATGACCTGTGTGTACACATGGCGATTTCAAGTGATCTGTGTATACACATGTCATTGTCAAAATGATCAGTGTGTACACATGTCAATGCAAGTGACCCGTGTGTACACATACATGGCAAGTGACCTCTGT
Organism: Tetraselmis striata; assembly: GCA_006384855.1. Lineage (NCBI taxonomy): Eukaryota > Viridiplantae > Chlorophyta > Chlorodendrophyceae > Chlorodendrales > Chlorodendraceae > Tetraselmis > Tetraselmis striata. The sequence continues at coordinate 37,120 of VCJN01001892.1, forward strand.
GTACACATGGCGATTTCAAGTGACCTGTGTATACACATGTCATGGTCAAAATGACATGTGTGTACACATGTCAATGCAAGTGACCTGTGTATACACAGGGCATTTTGACCACGGGTCGTAACATGGGTCTCAACATATATGCGGCTGCCCGCAGGTATATGACATGCTCGGATCTTCCGTAGCGGCGTTATTGCTTGCACTGGTTTCTCGGAGCCTTGGCTACGATCCAAAGGGTCACTTATTCGATTTCCCTATCACCCGGAAATTAGTCGTCCATGGATGGGACAAGATGGAATGTTAGCTACATTCGTACATATATTCGGCTGCCCGTTATCGATACGAGTACAACGCGATATACCGGTACTCGGCTACCCGTGTACCGGCTAGATATGCGGCTGCCCGCAGGTATATGACATGCTCGGATCTTTTGTATTGCTTTCACTCTAGCTCAAGAGCATGAACTTGTTTGAACCGCCACAGACTGTCGGTGTGCGTGGTGGCTGCATGGTCGTCGACACTGTGGTTGGCAAAATAGACATCGATGATGTAGTTGGTCGGTGGCATAAACAGGTCGTCAGTGGCAAATGTGGCAGTGTGGGACAAATATGTGCCGGCCGGGTACGGGTGGATGAGGTGGCACTTGGGCAATTGGGGCGCCGGGACTGAGTTCACTATCCGAGCGCGGGGAAAGAAAAAGAATGGCACGAGTGACAGCGATTCACTCTTAGCACGACTACTTACCCTATATACATCGCGCAACCGCGGGGAAACATTCGTATCTCAAGGTATCTCCGGTACCACATACTTCTACTTTCAAGCCGCCGTACTAGGGCGGTATATGGGGTTACTACCAAAAACTTTTACATCAAGGCTTTAATTAACATGGCCCAAGGGGCAACATGAGTACGGCAACATGGGTGACTACTAATCGCACCCTTAGCCGTACCACGCGGGGCGCCTATCAATCCTTACCGCCGTGTCACATGGGGGTGAATAAACTCATTCTCCCCATATGACCGATAGCCGATGTAGCAGACGGTATAATGTGTGTACAAAAATTCGGACGAACCGCGTTTAACGCAGAAGCAAAGCAGTAAGGATACGCGGGCCATAGTTGTAGTCCCTACTTAGTCCTTTTGTTGTGGTCGCCAGGTACCGTCACATTGCGCGGGAAAATAATGCGCATACGGGCAACCATGAGATGCACGACGAACGAAGCGGACACGGTCCGGCATGTTGGGGCTAGTGCGGATGGCCTCTTGTACGGTGCCGCGGTTTGGCGCCGCAAACCGCATGGCGCCTCAAGCACAGAACGCGCCTTACCGGAGCCGTCACAAAGCGCAACAAGAGAACGCCCATACGGGCAATCATGAGTTGCACGAAGCAGACGGGCTCCGACATGCCGCATATCGTGTGGATGACCGCTTGGCGGTGGCGTGCCGTGGTTTGGCGCCTCAAACCGCATGGCGCCTCAAGCACGGCACGCGCTATACCGGAGCCATCACAAAGCGTGGCAAAAAACCCCGCATACATGCAACCTTGAGATGCACGAAGCGGACACGATCCGACATGCCGCGGCTCGTGCGGATGACCGCTTGGTGCCGTTCTGCGGTAGGTGTGGCGCCGCAAACCGCATTTCGCCCCTAAAATACATGCGCCTCAAGCACAACACACGCTTTACCGGAGCCGTCTCAAAGCGCGCCCGTCGGGCCGCACGCATACGGGCAGCTTCTAAGGGACGAGGCATACACGCTCTATTATGCCGCGGCTCGTCCGGATGGCCGCTTGGCGGCGCGGAGTGGCGCCATAAACCGCACAGTGGACATGCGTATGGTTTTGGAAGAGTGTATTTAATGTGACATAACGCGCACTACCGAAGCCGCCCCGAAGCGCGGCAAGGGAATGCGCATACAAGGAAATGTCAGTTGAACGAAGGTGACAAGTTCCGACAAGCATGCCGCATTCCGTGCGGATGACCGCTTGGTACCGTGCTGCGGTTTGGCGCCGCAAAGTGCATGGCGCCTCAAGCACGGTGCGCTCTATACCGGAGCCGTCACAAAGCGCGGCAAGGAATGCGCATGCGAGCAAACATCAGTTGAACGAAGCTGACAAGCTCCGACATGCCGCATATCGTGCGGATGACTGCTTGTTGCCGTGCCGTGGTTTGGCGCCTCAAACCGCATGGCGCGTCAAGCACGGCACGCGCTATACCGGCGCCGTCACAAAACGCGGCCAAAAACACCGCATACATGCAACCACGAGTTGCACGAAGTGGACACGGTCCGACACGCCGCGGCTCATGCGGGTGACCGATTGGTACCGTTCCGCAGTCCGGCCCCGTAAACCGCCATTACATATACATGCGCCTCAAGCACGGCACGCGCTTTACCGGAGCCGTCACAAAGCGCGCCGGTCGGGCCGCGCGCATATGGGCAAGCATCTAAGGGACGAGGCAAACACGCTCTAACATGCCGTGGCTCGTCCGGATGGCCGCATGGTGCCGCGGAGTGGCGCCATAAACCGCACGGCGCCCATGCGTATGCTTTTGGAAGAGTGTATGAACGGTGATGGAGCGCGCACTACCGGAGCCGTCAAGAAGCGCGGCAAGGAATGCGCATGCGAGCAAACATCAGTTGCACGAAGCTGAAGCTCCGACATGCCGCATCTCGTACGGACGACCGCTTGGTGCCGTGCCGTGGTTTGGCGCCTCAAACCCCATGGCGCCTCAAGCATGGCACGCGCTATACCGGAGCCGCCACAAAGCGCGGCCAAAAAACGCACATACAGGCAACCACGAGTTGCACGAAGCGGACACGATCCGACACGCCGCGGCTCGTGCGGGTGACCGCTTGGTACCGTTCCGCAGTCCGGCCCCGTAAACCGCATTGCGTCCCTACATATATGTACATGCGCCTCAAGCACTGCACACGCTTCACCGGAGCCGTCATAAAGCGCGCCCGCCGGGCCGCACGCATATGGGCAAGCATATAAGGGACGAGGCAAACACACTCTAACATGCCGCGGCTCGTCCGGATGGCCGCATGGTGCCGCGGAGTGGCGCCATAAGCCCCACAGTGGCCATTAGTATGTTTTTTGGAAAAACTATTTACAGTATTAGAACGCGCACTACCGGAGCCGCTACGAAGCGCGGCAAGGAATGGGCATGCGAGCATACATCAATTGCACGAAGCGGACACGGTCCGACATGCCGCATTTCGTACGGATGACTGCTTGGTTCTGTGCCGCGGTTCGGCGCCTCAATTGCACGGTGCCGCCTCGAGCACGGCACGCGCTATACCGGCGCCGTCTCAAAGCGCGGCAAGAGAACGCACATACGGGAGCCGTGAGTTGCACGAAGCGGACACGGTCCGACATCAGAGCGCACAGCGCGCACCGCGCGCCCCGATTATTTCTACCCCGTATACTCTACAGGTGGGCCCCGAAGAGCCCTTTTGCCGGCCCGCGACATTGCACTGTCGGCCCACTTACATCAACCGTCACAACCCTGACGCCCGCCGGGCCTACCCGCCATTCCACCAAATCTGCCCGCACAAACCCGGTCCCCACCCCTTTGACCGACCTTTAACCGGTGGTGGTGCCTCCGGAGCTGCCTAGTATGAGGTCAACACCCCGTTCCCAACTACCCGCATGCCGGTAGATGCTGCCCCACCACCCACTCGACACGCGAGATGCATGTCACCGTGAGAAGTTGCGTTTACGAACCACGCCCGCTCAGCGGCTGTAAACGGTCCCCACGGGTGCGTATATATGTGTTGTGCATAGAACTACACGGGGGTTAGTGTCACTATCGATTGTGCAGCCCGTCGGTGCGTCTCGCGTTGCGGGGGGCTCACCGTGTTGTGCCGCGTGCAGCCAAATGTTGTTGTATTTGCTTACACGAGATGAACAAGCAAGACACGCCGCTCGACGCCGACACGCCCTGCATCAAGTGCGAGGGCCACCTCCGGCCGCCTTTTGTAATTATAGGGTGCATGGACTATGCTGCCAACGCTAGGCTGGTGGTATACGACGTACTTGGGACCAAGAGCATGGCCAATCCGCGGTCACCTGGCGCTGCCGACGGTGCCGCATCGGCTGTGTTGATGCATAACACCACCTTCCCGCTCTAGCTTCTGCAGCGGTGGCTCGCGCGGATGTACGCGTCGATGCTGTCCTTCGATACCGGGACTGCCCTCCGCAGCTTGTCCCCAGATGCATCCCGTTCGGGCGATTCCGCCGTATGCGTTTTCTCGGCTCCTCACCGTTGTCGCTGTTGTCCCCCCCCTCCGCGGACTCGCTTCCTGGTTCATCCCCCGCCTGACAGTCCTCCTCGTCAGCACCGTGCTTGCGCTTTCTGACGTTGTACCGATGCATGTACAGCTTTGACTGGGCATCGCGCGCTGCTTGCTTGCTTTGCTCCGCTGACATCTCGGCAGCCGACAGCCGCGACCGCAGCTCATTAACCGTCTCGCGGTGTTGCGCCGCTGCGGCCCTCGGCTGCTCCTCACCCTCCACGGTCAAGCGTAAGACCTTTTTGGTCAACGCGTCCGCCCCTGCCAAAACGGTTGACAGCTGCGTCACCGGGCGAGGCGCCCGTCCGTTAGGTTGATCAGGCGGCAGCGAAGTGGCATGCCTGCCGCAGCCCGCCCGCCGTGGCCCGGACGCGGGCCGCCGGCATCGGCACTTGCGGCCGCCGCAGCCACCCGTGCCCTCACCTTGCGAGATTTCTCACTCTCGTACGCCATTGTTGGCACTTGTGAGTGCTCGTGGGTGCGTTATGGTGGCGAAGTGGGTAGAACTGTGTGATACGCCGCATCGGCGCACAAAAAAATTCAGAAACTTGCGATTTCAGCGCGCTACGATGCCGCGGCTTGTGCATATCACTTGATACGGCTTGGCAGTGTGGCCCCATAAACCGGATCATTTCGCCCCTACATATCACAACACTTCCCGCGGTAACCCGTACGGTAGTTCGCGGTGCGAATGAATCCCGGATTATCGGCATGAGCGCGACGCGCCAGAAGTGCGACTACATCATGGTATGCACACACAGTACATAGTATAAGTAGCATCGCGCGCCAGCAATCCGCAACGCCGCCCGCGCAGGGCCGCATCACCAGCAGACAAGAAGACACTCCCTATATGAGCTCAGGCAGGCGAAAGCTCACCCCGCCGACCACGCGACGCCAGCGCGACAGTATATAGGTCTACATAAGCAACCGACCGGCGGGATGGCGCCCGGCGGTATCGTTGTGCACGCCCATGGGCGAGCGCGACGTTTGCTGCTATTAGTTTACTATCGACGCGCAAGCATGTAGCCCCGGCGAGCCGGCGACGGGTAGCCTGACGTAATGCTGGGCAAACACATTACGTTATAACATCATTCCGACGGACAGAGAGGGATGGCGGGGGTGGGCGGTCGAAGTGGGGGGGCGGGGGGGGGGGGGGCAGGGGACGTTGTGCTGGGTCGGACTGCCCCAACGCCACCGACGGCACAAAGCTACACTTACCGCGCTCATCCCGCCTAGTCTCGCCGACGAGCGCTCGTTCTGCCCGTTAATCTGCAAGGTCCCCCTCATACCCCTCCTTGCACTGCATAGGGTGGTTTCGTGGCGAGCTGCTTGCTAGACGAGTTGTAATTGGTAGTGGTTGTGTGTGCGGCCACGGGCGGCCGCACAGTCCCATACTCGGGAAGATCCGCGTTTGCCGACCCGTCCGGCCACAAAAGCAAATTCTCCTCAGATAGGCTTGAGTTTTAGTCAAAGTAGATGCCCTAGAGCACTTTAGACGATACTTAGTCGACCTACGCAATTTGGCCCACTGGTGCAGAGATTGGGTACCGGGATGGGCATGGGCGCGCGCGGGCCGCGTGGCGGGCATGACAGCGGGAGGTCCGAGCTCAGTCAGCCTAGGCGGCCCAAGCTCGGACGCACGACCAGGCCACCGCAAGATATGTATCATGGCTACGTGGCTTGGGCAGTTATAATGCAAACGGCGAGTTGGTGAGGCTGTGGCGGGGCATCGTGTGCATATGGTAATTGGTCGGCGGGTTAAGGTGCGCGGCCGCAATCGCCGTGTGTACTAACATCTTCAACCGCAGCGGCCGGTCTTTTATCGTGTGCATTCGGAATGTCGTACGGGTACTGAAGGGAAGTGTAGTGATATACATGCGCCTCAAGCACGGCGCACATTTTACTTGAGCCGTCACAAAGCGCGCCAGTCGGGCCGCACTCATGTGGGCAAGCATCGAATAGACGAGGCATACACGCTCTGTAACACGCCATGGCTCGTCCGGATGGCCGCCTAACGCCGCAGAGTGGCGCCAAAAGCCGCACGGCGCCCATGCGTATTTTTTTGGAAGACTTTATTTACAGTCACAGAACGTGCTATATACCGGAGCCGTCACGAAGGGCGGCAAGGAATGCCCATGCGAGCAAATATCAATTGCACGAAGCTGACAAGCTCCGACACGCCGCATATCGTACGGATGACTGCTTGGTCCCGAGCCACGGTTTGGCGCCTCAAATCGCATGGCACCTCAAGCACGGTACGCGCTATATATGGGCGTCGTCACAAAGCGCCGGAAAAGAACGCACATACACGCAACCATGAGTTGCACGAAGCGGACACGGTCCGACACGCCGCGGCTCGTACGGGTGACCACTTGGTACCGTTCCGCGGTGTGGCGCCGGAAACCGCATTGCGCCCCTACATATACATGCGCCTCAAGCACGACACACGCTTTATCGGAGCCGTCACAAAGCGCACCAGTCAGGCCGCGCGCATATGGGCAAGCATCTAAGGAACGAAGCAAACACGCGCTAACATGCCGCAGCTCGTCCGGATGGCCGCATGGTGCCGCGGAGTGGGGCCATATATAAACCGCACGGTGGCCATGCATGTGTTTTTGAGGAAAGTATATTTACAGTGACGGAGCGCACTATACCGGAGCTGTCACGAAGCGCGGCAAGGAATGCTCATGCGAGCAAACATCAATTGCACGAAGCGGACACGGTCCGACATGCCACATCTCGTACGGATGACCGTTTGGTGCCGTGTCGCGGTTTGGCGCCTCAAGCACGGCACACGCTTTAACGGAGCCGTCACAAAGCGCGCCACTCGGGCCGCGCGCGCATGGACAAGCATCTAATGAACGAGACAAACATGCTCTAAAATGCCGCGGCTGGTCCGGATGGCCACCCGGTGCCGAGGAATGGCCCCATAAACCTCACCACTACATGAGTATGTTTCGTGGAAGAGTGTATTTACAGTAACGGAACGAGTTATACGGGAGCCGTCAAGAAGCGCGGCAAGGAATGCGCCCAAACCCCTAAATCCCGCACGAGCCGCTCAGTGCCGCTCAGTTGCAATAATGGGCACTGTGACGTTACATTTTGCCGCCGCACTCCGGATGACCGCTTGGAGCCGTTCCGCGGGGTGGCCGACAAACCGCATTGCGCCCGTATTTATGTGCCCATGCACGGCACGAGCTACACCGCATAGTACGAAATGCGCGCCGAGGAGACCCGCATTTAGAAAAGCACGTGTTGGACAAGACTGAGGCGAAGCAACACGCCACGGCTCTTCAAGATGACCGCATGATGGTGCCGTTGCGCGGTGTGAATTAGTAAAACGTGACCCGACGCATACATGATGATTCATGTGTATGCGCCCCAAGCACAGCGCGCCCAATGCCGGACACGTACCAATGCGTGACGCTGAGACGCGCATATCTGCTAGCATGTATCGGACGAGGCAAACACGCGGCAATATGCCGCACCTCGTCCGGATGAGCACTTGCACCGGTTTCACAGCGCGGCGATAGTAACCTGATAGCGGCCATGCCAATGTGGCCCACGCACGTCACGTGCCACACCGGAGCGTTCATAACGCGCGCCGAGGAGACGCGGGCACAGGCAAGCATGTGTCGGACGAGACTAACGCGATGCAACATGCCGCGCCTATTCGCGATGACCGTCTGGTGTTGTTGCGTTGTGTGGATCTGTGAACCAAAACACGCCACATGCATGTATGTATGCCCCAAGCACGGCACGCGCTATGCCGGAGCCGTTCCAATGCGCGCCACTTAGACGCGGCTGTCGGGTAGCATCTATCGGACGAGCCAACACGCGGCAACATGCCGCAGCTCGTCCCAACGGGCACTGGTAGGTTCCCGCGACTCGGCGCCGTAAACTCATAATGCATATATCTCCGAAACCAGTCTGGTAAACCGCGGAACGCGGTTTACCGGAGGCCACACATAGCGTGCAATGGGGGCGCGCATGTGGGCTAGCATCTGCCGGATGAGATTGCACCATGCCGCCGCACTCCGGATGAGCGCTTGGAGCCGTTCCGCGGGGTGGCCGCGGATTGCGCCGCCGCCTGTGTATTGCGCCCGTACCCTTGCTTGTGCCCATGCACGACACGGGCTATACCGCATTGTACAAAATACGCGCCGAGGAGCCGCGGGTTTAGCAAAGCCCGTGTTGGACGAGACTAACGCGATGCAAAACGCCACGGCTATTTACGATGACTGCTTGGTGCCGTTGCGCGGCGTAGAGTAGTAAACCGTGACCCGACGAATAACTAATATATATGTGCCCCAAGCAAGGCGCGCGCGACGCCGGAGCCGTACCAATGCGCGACGCTGGGACGCGCATATCCGCTAGCATATATCGGACGATCCAAACACGCGGCGGCATGCCGCATCTTGTCCGGACGAGCACTTGTAGGCGTTCCGCGGGGTGGCACCGCATGATTCATATAGCTCCGAGACCAGTCTGATAAGCCGCGGAACGTGCTGTACCGTAGGCTTCACGTTGCGCTCAATGAGGGCGCACATGTGGGCTAGCATCTGCCAGACTAGGCAAACACGACGATGTATCACGGCGCCCCACTCCGCCGCCGCCGCATCACTCACGAGGACCGCTTGGAGCCGTTCGTAGGTGGGTTGGCTGGTAAGCTTTATTGCGCCCATACATTTGTGCCCATACACGGCACTGGCAACACCGCATCGTGCGATATTCACGCGCCGAGGAGACGCGCGTTTAGGAAAACACGTGTTAAACAAGCAACAAGCTCGTACTCCGAGGGGCAAGAATCATAGGAGTGCAGAAAGGGCATGGTATTCCACTAGACAATAAAGCGGGGCAAAGGTGGGAGGTGTAGGCAAGGGTCTCACCATGCATGCAGCGGGGGAAATTGACCCAAGTGCGACAGTGGCATATTTTGCCGGCTCATTCAGAGGCATCAGGCATTGCCCGTGCGTACCAATGGGGGTGGAAAAGGGGGGTTATTGTACAACACTTCGCTCCAAAACCATTTTACCGGGGTTAAACGCACGCATTTCATCGGCTGTCATTTAGACTTGTCATTTAGACAAATATCAACCGTAGATGTAATCAACCGCAAGCAAGAGACAATCCGAAACAAGCCTAGCTTGCGGTTTTCCCGATGCCTTGCTGACATGCATTCTTTTAAGATATCGACGGCTGTGGTTTTTTAGCGCAGGTAAATGCTTTTCTTGGTTGCAGAAGGGGTGGGGGGCCTTGGTAGGTAGCATCTGTGCGATTTTTAATTGTTTTTTCTTGTCGATTACATGGGTTTACCGCCAAGCCTATGCACATGGATGGCTGCGCCGACTCACCCTGATGCGGGAGTTGCAGCATAACTTGCTACGCAGTCGCAGCAACATGTTGGCTACTCAATCAACACAGTTCGCCGTGCGGGGTGTCGCTGCATGCAACGGGCGGCACGGAGCATGAGGTGGTTGCAGCATCTCATCTCCATTAAACTTCAAGTTCAAGTAGGGGGTGGCGGTTCCGCATTGTTTCGCATTTCATCCACATATTTCTTTGGTTGTAGAAGTCCCGCAGAGGCAGCCACGCATGCTTCCACGCGCGGGTGACAGTCCGCCGAGCAAGTCACTCCTGGAAGTCGATGAGGTCACTACCCCAGATTCTATTGGCGGGGTCACTCGACCAGGGTACGGTTCCCGTCGGCTGCCTTTTTCCGGATGCGCGTCCACAACTCGTGTGGCAGGCTGTCCCACGCGGAAGTTCAACGCTCCATCCGGGTTCATGCTGTCTATCTCCGTCCGCATGGAGCATTCATGTCGGTGGCGCAGGCCACACTTGGTTGTGATTGAGGCAAACACTGCTACCCGCTGCAACTAATATTTAATGATTTATGCTGCGCCGGCTTTGATTTGTTCCCCAACAATCACTCCGTAAAATATCGTCCGTACCTGTAATAGATGGTAATAGATAGCGCGCGAGCGCGAGCGCAATTCCGGAGCAAGGGAACTCGCCCTACTGCGTGGTGGCCCGCACAATTGCTATAAAGTGCGAAGAACCAGTCGCTAAGAACACCAGCGAGGTGTGATTACAATCAAAACGGTACAATAAAGTCGGGTCTACGCAAGTGCAGCAAGGTTTCCGCAAGTGTTCGGTCCAATTTTGTGACCTCGGCTCGAGCCCTATCGTTGTCGGATGACGACGTCTCGTTGACTCCCGTCGGCAATGTCTCGTTTTCTTTGGTGTCCGAATGCAGTTGGGGGGTCAAAGGGCTCATGCCAGGTGCTCTACGACGCATGTGAGGAGTCGGCTGGGTCTGATGAGGAGCTCCGGCATTACTCTCGTCTTCCAACGACGAACCCTCTTTTCCGCTTCCTCTCTCGAGCCAAGCATGACTCTTGCATCCGGCAAGTCGAGCTCGGATACATGTTGCATGGCCTTAAGGGGCGTCGACCCGCCTAATGAAGGGAGACAAAAGGTCTTCAAGAGATCATGCGATACACCCTTATATTGGGGGAAGGACACGGAGGCGCTGGAGTGCTCGATGCCGTTATTCTGTTGAATTTCCCACAGCCGTGACTCGCCGTTGCGTTGCACGCGAGCATGGGCGGGCACCCGACATGCATGTAACAACAAAAGACCTGCCACAACTGGTGTGTCAACTATGGAATCCACACGCCACCACGATGCGCAGTTCGTGCAAAGGTAAATAAGCTTACAAGCTCCCCCCTTGTATGCCTTTCCATTGCATAGATACCGCCTCTTAACGGCCGCCACGTCGAGATGTGCCATGACGTCTTGATAGCTCTCAAAACATGCCTCATCTTGCACGGGGTCCAGCCAGACACCTGCCGCATCCTTTGTGTTCTCGAATTCGTAATATGATTCTAAGAGCGTGTCCGGCTCGTCGAAGCGGGGAGCCGGAGCCACACGGCTTTCTCCGAGATACGTTTGTGAGACTGACGCGGGCCCCGGTGAGGGAGCCGACGCGTGTTCGGCGCTCCCTTGCTGACCGGCACTGTTGGGTATGTTTGAAACGGGTGAACGTTCCGCCAAGGCTTGAGTTGTGGTTTTGGGAGGGGCCCGGCTGGCGGGGCCGGCCGGTATGCTATGGAGTGTGTACACCTACGTCCGCGTCGATTTTATCTAACTTCCTATCTATGATGTTGTGCATCTGATGCCGCATTTCACTAACGCCAAAGACTTGCCCATGCCTATCCACGCACGACCCCGCCGCCTGGAGGACGGTGTCGAGCTCCTCCAATTCGCTCAACACCTCGCTCACCGTGCCGGACACCATGCTCCTATATAGGAGTCAACCATGGAAGCGAGGGGGCGGGGGCCGGAAGACGGATTGAGAGAAACGTGAGTACTGTTGGGCCGTGCCCTTGCTGGCACACAGTAGTAGTGGCGCCGCCGACCACTACAGACAATACTACACCACCAATACTTTTTTGTAGTTTGTACTGTCCTTATTAACCCTGTAGTCGTCGCCGAATAACGCCCATTCTGGCTCGTATTCGGCACCGGTCATTTACCGGTACCGAATGCATACGAGCTCGCAAAACGCCCCAACACGACTCACAACCGGTATTTGTCCCAACTATTATCATCATATTATCAGCGAATATGTTATCATTAAAACAATCATAATCGCTATTTATTGTTCCGTATTGTTCCGCACGCTTGGGGGGTCATCCCTATATGTTCGAAGACGGGCACCCACGCGCCAAGCTGGGCGCTCAAGCAATCAAAGTTAGACATCCTAACCCGCCAATTCGTCCCTTGTTGATCGCTTATCACCCCTAGTTGGTTCGCACCAATCCCTTATGGGTCACCCGTGCATTGCGGGGCGCCCGCCCGTATGTGGTGGAGTACATCAAGCTGCTTGTCCGCGACACCAGGCCGCCAATGCCGGAGGCCGACATGGCCGTCATCAGCCCCTACCACAAGCAGGTCATGAAGATTTAGCAGGCGCTGCGGCGGGAGGGGCTGGCTTGCGTCATTGTGGGCAGGACGGAGCGGCTGCAGGGCCAGAAACGCCGCGTCATCATCACCTCCACCGCGCGCAGCAACCCCGAGCATCTGGAGTTCGACACGCGCCACGTGCTGGGCTTCGTGGCCAATCCCAAGCGCTTCAACGTGGCCGCCACCACACGCGCCATGGCGCTGCCCATCGTGGTGGGCAACCAAGATATCCTCCTGCGCGACCCAGGTTGGGCGCGCTGCTGCATGACCGCGCTATCCGGGGACCATGGAGCGGCTCCGGCCGTGAGGACGCCATGCAACTACCACCGCCGCCGCCACCACCGCGTCTCCACTGCCGCCTCCGCCGCAAGATCGTGAGAAAGTCATGATACCCCTGCCACCAGCACCAGAACTACCACCACAATGGCCGCCATCACCTGCCCCACCTGCAAATGGCGGACCTAGCCAGTGTGGACCCGGAGTGCTGGCGGTGACTGGACAGGCACACCGACTGGGCGTGGTCCATGCAGGTGGGCCTGCCGCGGATGGCGCTCCGTCCCATCAGACGGAGCAGGAGGGGCCATCCTGGCGCCGTCCCGATGAGTGATGAAGAAACGGTGCATGGCCTGCTGCCTGTACGCGCCAGGTCCATCCGGCAGAGTTCCGCAGGTCCGTTGAGTCGTTGGCTACTGCGACTGGGACACCGGGCAGCGCCAGTAGCACTAGCACAGCACAGGTGCCGGCGCACGTGAAAGGAGCAGTGAATCAACAATGCGTATATCACCAATCCTGTATCAAATTGGGACGGATCCGACCTGTCAGATAATTCTGCACATTTCTGCCACGTTGCTTTTGCCACAACCTGACCTCCCGCGTCCAGGCATCGGGATCTCATTGGCGGTGTTCACAACTGATGCATCCTGGCACCCAGGGATCAGCAAGTTAGGAGGGTACAGCTACCATCCCCCTGTGCGCTTGTTCGATCATAGTGCTATGGATACTCCGGCATGGGCATCGAAGAAGCAGTGGCCACTCTCGTGTTGGCCATGGCTTTCTGGGGGCATTTGAGCATGTTTCGGCATCTGTCCGACTATCAACAGTAGTAAGGGACCCGGCAACATAGTAAGGGTGCCGGCGTGGTAATAAGAATACTGCAAATAAGACCCTGCCCTACCTGGTACTCTGTCAGAGGTCAAATGTAGAGGAAACAATAGCGGAGCTGTACCAAATGTTCTCATAGGTTGAGTGCAAGCCCAATTTGAGGCTTATAATAAGGGTTTCATAGGTGCAGCGGCACCGCTATACGAGACGGAATGAAACTTTGGTGGCCGCATGTGGCCACACATATGGGTGTGTAACTTTTCGCCACGCGCCTCGTCAGAGCCCAATACATACTCGGTGATAGGAGTTGTGTCGGTTGTACTTTTACACGTATCACCCGCACGTGATTCCCCCCCCCTTCCCCACCCCAATCTCTTGCGACACCGATGTGCATGCCGCCATTAAGCGACATGCCCCCGCTGTGCTCCACAATATCATTGTTCAACCAAATCATATACACATAACCAAGGCGAGTGCACGCTGTCCCATCGCATGCCAGTCTGCTCACGATCAAGTGCAATGCGCACGCATGCAGCCATCCACGCGCACTTGGCCTCAGTGCCGCTAGGCGAGAGGGGATGATGAGTGAATGTGTGAAACCCATACTTATATGGGGAGATGTACATCGGAATTAGATATGGATTTCAATATGCCAATATCACCAGCGGTAGAGAGAGTACATCTGAGATAATATATGAACGATAGTTGGCATTTTTTGAATTGAATGTAACTGCCATCCCTAGAGCTGCTCACCGCTTCCCTCCACTCATCTGGACACCAGCCTACAGACAACCCAGGAATCAAAAGCACATGCTTCTCCGCCGCCCCCTCCCCACCCAGCTTATCTTCTGAAGTTGATATATGCCAAGAATGGTGGGCATCTGCCTATGGCTTCATGAGCGAATATGCTGAGGCGTCAGCGGCCAGGACACAGCGGTCAAAGCAATATCTTGGGCAGGGCGCATGCGATTGGTCAGAGGCCTCGAGGGCTGGCAGTTACACTCGCTCTACAGGAGCGAGCCGCCAGAGCTGTCATACACGAAACCGGTGGTGTTCTTGCTCAGCATGAGGGTGAGGATGGACTGAGCCACATCAAAGTAGCTCGTCTTAAACTCGGTGACGCCACTGGTGCGGGGCACGCCTGGCTCCGCGGAGATGCCGTCCGGCGCCACCACATTCACCCGCACGGGAGCGAGTTCCACGGCCAGGCACTTTGCCAGGCCCTCAATCGCGGCGTTGACGGCGCACTTCTGGTTGGCGCCGGGAATGGGCTTGCGGCTGAGGAAGCCGCCGACAAAGGTGATGCTGGTCGAGCATAGCGGGGCGCCGTACCGCGCGGGGATGACTTCACCCCAATACTTTGCCGTCCAGATGCCCTGCAGCTGCGCCAGGCTCTGGTCAATGAACTTGCCACCCGGGGCGCCTCCGCTGGAGAGGACCAGGTGATCGAACCCTCCGATGCCTTCGAAAGCCTTCTGCACCGCGCTCTCGTCGGTGGCATCGCAGGCGATGGCCGTGGAGGAGGGGCCGAGCTCTGCGGCAGCGCTGGCGAGTTTGTTCTCTGACCGCCCCAGAATCACAACTTTGCCGCCAGCAGCTACGACCTGCCGGGCGACGTGAAGGCCGACGCCAGAGGTGCCGCCAACCTGAAAAAGCGAGCACGGGCCAGCGCGCGGCGGTCATTAGCTTCGGAAACTGAACCGCCGACGAAGACGAAAACACCAGAGACTTGCCTTGCAGGCGGCGCCGTTCGGGGGATCAGCCAAAAATATTACAGGCATGGAGGCTTACCACGACGGTGCGAGTGCCGGCAAGGGCAGCGGGGCCAAAGATAGTAGCCATCGACGCAGCTGTTCGCTCTTGACCGTGTCTTGCTCTGTTACCTTGTCCTGTACAGAAAGTAGAGGTAGTTAGGGTTTTTTTGGCCGACTGCGGAGCGATGGGGCTGGCCACACTCGTCGGCGGGCTCGCGGTCCGCGGCAGCACAGGGCCCGCGTCAGCCGGATGGCAGACTTCGAAGCTATGCTTGTGTACCTTGGAAGGACGTGAGATCGGCAAAGTCGCCACCTCAAGACTGACAGCCCCATATACACCACCGCGCTCACTACTTCACGAGGCAACAAAGCCTAGATGGCCCGGTCGGCGATCGGCGATCGCCGCCTCCCCTTTACTACGAAAGCAACGTCGCCTCCGAACAGTGGGGCAAAGCGACTACCGCACAACCTAACACCCAATTTTCGGCGCTGTGCCAGAGTCAAACGACTGGCACAGGGCGGATCACGATTTCGCGGGGTTGTGTCGGAGACTCGGAGAATGGGTGGGCAGGTGGCACCCACTAATCACCTTTGGCCACTACTCCGAGGTGTTGCGAAGGCTTCCGCTCCCGGCGGTTCGACGGCAGCCAATCGGCGCACGATGCTTCAGTGGTGTCGCTCGACTACACTGGGCGCAAGGTCTCCCGGTGCAGCTGCGGATTTGATACGAAAGAGGCTGGGCTTGGTCTGGAGAGAGTGAGAGGTGTTGAGTCGTTATCGTCAGGCTCGCCCACCCTTTATAGTTCTGACCTGCCTCGGTGTGTTCTGCACAGCGTACGCCCAGCAATCGCAGTTGGACTATTGTACTGCGGAAAACGGTACAGGTAGTCTGACGCGGGGCGCAGCGCCGCAACGGTGCCCTGAAGCTGTCGCGATCGCAGCAGCGCAGTAGCGATTATGCAGTAACGTCCGAGGGTTAGGAGTAGCGCGTACCTGTAAGGATTAGTCGCTACCGTACCTGTACGACTGTTAACAGTGATCGCACCTGATGATCGCCGCGCGCGCCGCCGGCGGTCGGTGACTCGGTGAGGGATATGGCCTACAAGTAGGTACAGTATTTGATGATTACATGAGCTAGACGCAACATTCAAGAAATCCACACAGAAATCCAGAAGGAAATCCAGAAGTCGTAGTACCAGACTTGTCCCGGGGGTGGAAAAATCCAGTACCTGATCTGCAGTGTTGATCTTTTAGTACCTGTACTGCTTTTCGCCGTAGTGGATTTGAATTGTTACTGGCCGTTTTGTAATCCACATAGACAGCAAGTAATACAGTGTGCATGTTTAGCGGCGCGCGGCACCGCCGGGTAAGAATTCATATATGCCCTAAATAGGAAGTGATAGTGACACTGCGGTTCTTGCGAGGCGGCGCGGCGCCCTGGCGGTCCTCGTATATTCTCGAGATCCGGATCGTCCTTAGCCACGCAGTTGTAGTGGGGTTTGCAATGAGGGGGATATCTGCCAGCACAACCCAAAGCGAAGACAAGGGGTAATTTATAACTGGTGTGAGATTTGGCTACGAGGGTGGCGTCTTCAAAGCGTTATAAGCGGGCGGGGTACATCGGGGTTTCTATATTAATCTAGCGGCTAAGCAAGTTCAGCACATGGCGAAGCTCAGGGGACGAGGCATCATCGGGTGATTGCCCTTAATGGCGGCAGGATGGCACGTGGCGTTCCGGTCGAGTTATTCATCAGCGTCATACTATGGTCGTATATTATACCAGCGCGTAGGTGGCAGAAATTTTAAGTGGCAGTGCCTGCCCTAGCCGTGTTTTGCCACCTTTCTATAGCGTTTTCCAATCATGTTTTGCTGCTAACATGCCATTATACTAGTGGAATGTTTACATTATTATTCTCCTGTTGTTAATTACAACAGTATATTTTTAGTAGTAATAATAGTATCAATATTAAAAAATAGAATAACATTAGATAAAACTAAATATTCGCTAATAGTATCAATTGTATTGTAAACGTTCCATCGTACTGAATGTTCGTGATAAGGATGTCATTGTATTTATTATCAGCAGTTGGCGTTTCCTTTAGCAGGTGCGGTACGGCACAAATACGGTGCTATGTCCTGTGCTAGTATGCCGTACCGCCCGAGGGGCTGCATCGACCCGCAGCGCCTCGAGGAGCTGCGTCAACATGATCGTACTCCGATACGGCACCTCCGCATGCGGTTCCCGACGCAGCCATCCCGAGTGGCGCTGCCCCCGGATGTTGCTTCGTCGTGTGCTTAAAAGCACCAGGGGGCTTGTCTGTCTCCACCTTTCTTTGTCGCGGCGCACCCACCATGGGGTCGCATCGCGACGCAGCTCGTGTCTTCGTGACATGCAAGGTCTTTGGTTTTACAAGTCACTCGGAAGTGATGCCCCGCGCCCAGCTCGAGGACATGTCTCGGTGGCCGAGAGGCGGTCGACGCTCGTCCAGAGGGCACCGTGCGCGGGCTCTTCGCGCTGTCAACCAGTGTCCAACACGGACAGCAACCGTTTGACTGAATGATTCGGGGGGAACGCTCTTCACGCCTCGCGATACAAGAGGCCCCATGCCGCCGGCTTTTGGCTCGCCGGCGAAGAAGACACTATCCCCGGGCAGGAACGCGCGATTCATGAGCCGGTGGAACCTGCGGCTTCAACGCGCTACTCAGCGCCACAATCGGGCTGCCCCTCGCAGTAGCCCCAGGAACACAGCCGGTCGGCGCCAACCGGCCACTGACCAATGTATTCCGCCCCCGAATTGCCTAGCGGACGCCCAAGAAGGGCAACCGAAGGACCGCCCAGCGCCGCCCAAGCACCCACCCTGCTCCCCACGACGATGTTACCCCCTCACCTCCGCCCTAAACACTGCAAGCCGGACGCAGTACGCATCGTCGGATTCGACTGGGACCCGGCCACCGAATAAACCATATCTCCCAGCACCGATCCCAGAGCAGTCCAAAAAATACAGATAATCGAATTCAAATAATGTACTGATCTCAATCATGCCACCGTGCACGCTCTCATCCACGAAAAATACCAACACATGGTGAGCGCCCTACGTCAACAAGGCTGGCAGTGTCCGATTGAAATCATCCCCGTCACCCTCAGCCGCAGCGGCATCATGCACGACAAACTCAGACTAGAAGCCATCCATAGCCTCACGGTCCTCCGCCCCAAGAAGCAACCCCCGGACAAGCCCCCTCCGCCTCGAAACGCCGCTGCAATACGCCTCTGTAGGAAACTCCGACGACACTCAATCATTCGGATGGCTACATATCCTCCTCCGCATATCCCGACAGTCCCTCAAACCTGCCATGCTGTCCAACCCCAGTACCTCCCACAAACCCCGCACGCACACCCACCGTCAACATACACGCTTCCACAGACCATCGTACACGACACCCCCGCCACGGCAGGGGGGGGGGGGGGGGGGGCAATACCAAGCATCATGGAAGGAGGGGGGCCGCAGGGCGACAAGGAGGAAGGCCAGAAGCTGCATCCGTAATCCCCAGGGTTCCCACAGCGGCTGGAGAAAGCATGTCCTAAAATAAATTCGGCTTGGGCAGTGGAGAGCAGCAAGTCATCATGTTGTGAATCAATTTCAATTTCAGTTTCTGTCCCCGGGCACCCGCGCTGGTCGGCGCCATCGGGCCGTCCCTGGGCCAAATGTGCCTCCCGGTTGCCTCCGCGGCCTAAGCACACAGGTAGTCGGCGCCAACGGGGCGCAGCTGCGCCTCGTGTTTCAATAGCCTTCGCAGCCCCGGACTTGCAGCTGGTCGGCGCCATCCGGCCGTCACTGCACTCTACTATGCCCCGGCCGCTTCTGCGGCATGCACACGCAGCTGGTCGGCACCATCAACTGGCCGTCACTGCACCATATGCCGCTGTCTTTTCCGCGGCCCGGTCACGCGCAGATGGTCGGCGCCGTCCCGTCCCTGCACCATGCGCCCCGGTCGCCTCAATGGCCGTGTTTCAATGGCCTTCGCAGCCCCGGACTTGCAGTTGGTCGGCGCCATCCGGCCGTCAATGCACTCTACTATGCCCCGGCCGCTTCTGCGGCACGCACACGCAGCTGGTCGGCACCATCAACTGGCCGTCACTGCACCATATGCCGCTGTCTTTTCCGCGGCCCGGTCACGCGCAGATGGTCGGCGCCGTCCCGTCCCTGCACCATGCGCCCCGGTCGCCTCCGCGGCTAAGGAGCCGAGGAATCCGAGGGTACCAAGGTTTTGGGGGCAATTCGTTTTCTTTACGAAGTCATTCTGTGAAAACTAGATTTTATGGCAAATTGCTGGTGTCGCCAATTGGGTGACGCTTCTCCTTACCATGTTGCTGCAGCGAGTCTCTGCTTGCGTGCATGGTACATTGGGCGGCATTATTGGGAATGGGACAAGATTATAGCGTAAACGGTACATGCCACTATACTTCACTTTTGACTCACTGAAAATGGGACAATTTACTAGCTTTAAACCCTGTGCCGGTTTTTAGGGTTCGCGTGTACTAGCGCAAAGTACATGATCACTTGGTGGCGGCGGAACGAGGCAAAGGCGGCGGGTGGAGGCAGGTTCTCCGAAGGTAGGTAGGTAGGTAGGTTGCCGCGAAGTCGAGGCAGTTCTCCGCCTCCCACACATGTCTAACAGTTCTCGCTGAAACAAGTAGGAAGTAGGGCTGCGGGGTCAGTATGGGTTCCCCCTTCAGGGCTATACACGAACTTCGCGCTGCACTTGGGGAGGTGCGGGAACTCCTTCAAGATCATGAGGGAATGTCGAGTAGGGAAGTTCTTCTCGAGATGGCAACAAGTTGTACCGGGTCTGCCGTTGGGCGGCCCGTCTCCTCGCGTGGGGCAGCCTTGCGTGATGTTGCGACCTTGAAAGAGTCGTTAAGGGGGGGTGGCCAGCGCCCCCCTTCGTCTTTGGCCGAAGTAGTGGCGTCTGAAGAGGGTGCCGCAGGCAGCCCCGGTATGCAAGGCAGCGCTAAGCGTTCCGACACGGCAGTTGCAGGGGCTCCACGGCCCACCCCGCCCGGCTGGGGCTGAGGTACAACCACACCATATCGGTCACTGGCTTCCTGCCGAAGACGGCCACACTGAATATGCCGACTACAAAGCGGTCAAGTCGGTAATCTCAGGCCTCCCTACTAATTGGCGGTTCTTGTATGCCTCGGCGGCTACAAAGGTATGCTGCCCCTCGTCAAATTATTTCCGCGTGCAGGTAGCAGTCACCTGCGGTTGAACCAACGGATACATTACAGCAAGGCCGCCCACCTTGCGACTGGCGTCGCTTCTTTTGAGGCCGGTTGCGACTATGCGGCAGCAAGGCGAGGGGGTGCGTCGCTCGTGCAGCTAGCAGTCGGGGGGATGTGGGTAGTAGGTTGAACGCGCGATGGCGACATAAGTAGCAAGCCATAAAATGCAAAGGTGGACAACAACATTATGTCGCAGCAAGGCCGACCACCTTGGCGGTGTGCGTCGCTTCTTTTGAGGGCGGCTGCGACTCGTTGGCGGCGGGCGAGGAGATGCGTCGCTTGTGCCAGGTTTTGCACCCGGGGATGTGGGTCGAACGTGCGACGGCGACATTATAACTAGCAAGCCGAAAACTGAAACAGCCCAGCATAGCCTTATCTCGCAAAAAGGCCGCCCACCTTGGCGACTCGCGGCGCCTCTTGCAAGCCGGCTGCGACTCGTCGGTAGCAAGGCGAGGGGGTGCGTCGCTCGTGCCAGCTTTTGCACTTGGGGGCTGTCGGACGAACGTGCGATGGCGACATAATTAGCAAGTCGGAAACTAACTAAAACAACCTAGCATAGCCTTACAGCATCGCAGCAAGGCCGCCCACCCTTGCGACTTCCCGGCGCCTCTTGCGAGCCGGCTGCGACTCGTCGGCAGCGAAGCGAGGGGGTGCGTCGCTCGGGGGCTGTGGGTCGAACGTGCGATGGCGACATAATTAGCAAGCCGAAAACTACAGAAGCCCAGGATAGCCTTACATCGCAGCACGGCCGCCCACCTTGGCGACTGGCGTTGCTTGTTTTAAGGCCTACTGCAACTCGTCGGCAGCGGGGGCATGGAGTGCGTTGCTTGTGCCAGCTTTTGCAGTCGGATGCTGTGGGTCGAACATGCTATGGCGACATAATTAGCAAGCCGTAAAATTACAAAGGTGCACCACAACATTATATCGCAGCACGGCCAACCCCCCCCCCCCCCCCCCCCCCCCCCCCCTCCACCCTGCCCTCCATCCCGCCTATTCCGCATATCTTTTAGTGGACATGGTGGTTGTCGCACCTTTAGCCTCCGAGCCGCTGGCATCCGGCACGCCCTCACCCCCGCCTAATGCGAGCGCAAGTCCTAAGAGTGTGGCTGCCGACGCGCCGGCTCCCTGCCCGCCGCTCTCCCCCGCATGGCTATCGCCAGGCGTAGGCAAGCCCTCGGCCGCATCGCCAGCGGCAGCCGCCAAACTCGGCGACATGTCCGCCGCTGGCGGGCCCTGCCCCTGACCCGCCACTGCCTGCGTATCGGCCCAGCTAGGTCCAACGGCAAGGGCCGCCACGCGACGAGAGCGTTTGGCATGCGGGTCAGGAGCAGCGCCGCGAGGGGGTTCGTCGCTCGGGCCAGCTTCTGTGCTTGGGGTCTGCGGGGGCCAACGTGCGATGGCGACTCAATTAGCATGCCGTAAAAGTAACAAGTGCGCAACGGCAATAAAGGTGCAGCGGGTCCAACCCACCTTGGCGACATGAGGCGCCCCTGTCGAGGCCGGCTGCGACTCGGGAGCAGCGCTTCGAGGGGGTGCGTCGCTCGGGCAAGCCTCTGCGCTCGGGGTATGCGGGGCCAACGTGCGATGTCGACTCTATTAGCGAGCCGTAAAAGTAATAGGTGCGCAATGGCAACATACGTGCGGCGGGGCCAACTCACCTTGGCGACTCGCGGCGCTCATGTCGAGGCCGGCTGCGGCTCGGCAGCAGGCACGCGAGGGGGTGCGTCAACACGACTGCCATACAACACGACTGTCACTCCGAGTACCAGGTCACCAAGGCGCGCATTGTCGCGTATACCAACAATAGGCGAGGATTGCTGCCCTTGCAACTCCTTGCAAGCCGTCCACAGAGTTTGTTGTCGACTGAAGTGCGTTTCTGCGGGCGACTATGGAGTTTCCTGCGACTGCGACGAGTCCAGAAGGTGCCGGCAGTGCAGCCACCTTTATCTCTGGCGGGCACTTTTGCATACATCACCAGAGTCTCAGGCTCCGCTGCGCCCGGCACCACTTCAGCGGTGCCCACCCCATAGTAGAGCTGGCCATCATGCGCTCCGCCCTCCTCCTCACGGCCGCGCTTGGAGCCAGCACTACCCTGCCCGCGTTTGCCCTTGCCTTTTCCCCATGTTTGCTTCTCCCGGCCTGCACAGGCGTCACCAAAGAATTGCCGCCACTGTGAGCAAACTGTGAGGGTCGTTCGGGCCTTTTGCAGCGGGGGCAGCGGGTGCCCCGCTCGTGCCAGATTTTGCAGTCGGGAGGTATGGGTCGAATGTGCGATGGCGCCTACATAATCAGCAAGTCGGAAGCTAAAAAAACCCAACATAGCCTCACATCGCAGGCGTCGCTTCTTTTGAGGCCGGTTGCGACTATGCGGCAGCAAGGCGAGGGGGTGCGTCGCTCGTGCAGCTAGCAGTCGGGGGGGGGGGGGGGGGGGGAGATAGGTCGAACGCGCGATGGCGACATATTTAGCAAGCCATAAAAATGCAAAGGTGGACAACAACATTATGTCGCAGCAAGGCCGCCCGCCTTGGCGACGTGCGTCGCCTCGGTTGAAGCCGGCTGCGACTCGTCAGCATCGGGCGAGGGGGTGCGTCGCTCGTGCAAGGTTTGGCACTCGGGGCTATCGGTGGAACGTGCGATGGCGGCATAATAATTAGCAAGCCGGAAACTACAAAAAGACTAG
This sequence comes from Tetraselmis striata, assembly GCA_006384855.1. Taxonomy (NCBI): domain Eukaryota; kingdom Viridiplantae; phylum Chlorophyta; class Chlorodendrophyceae; order Chlorodendrales; family Chlorodendraceae; genus Tetraselmis; species Tetraselmis striata. The sequence goes on from VCJN01001892.1 coordinate 60,199, forward strand.
CTTAACCTTACATCGCAGCAAGACCGCCCACCCTTGCGACTGGTGGTGCCTGCGAGCCGGCTGCGACTCGTCGGCAGCAAGGCGAAGGGGGTGCGTCGCTTGTGCCACATTTTGCACTCGGGGGCTGTGGGTGGAACGTGCGATGGCGACATAATTAGCCAGTCGAAAACTAAAACAGCCTAGCATAGCCTTACATCGAAGCAAGGCCGCCCACCGAAGCGACTGGCGTCGCTTCATTTGAGGCCGGCTGCGACTCGTCGGCAGCAAGGCAAGGAGGGTGCGTCGCTCGTGCTTTGCAATCGGGGGCTGTGGGTCGAACGTGCGATGGCGACATAATTGCAAGCCGAAAACAACAGAAGCCCAGAACAACATTACATCGCAGCAAGGCCGCCCACCTTGACGACTGGCGTTGCTTTTTTTGAGGCCGGCTGCAACTCGTCGGCAGCGGGGGCAGGGAGTGCGTTGCTCGTGCTAGTTTTTGGAGTCGGGGGCTGTCAGTCGAACGTGCAATGGCGACATAATTAGCAAGCCGTAAGAATGCAAAGGTGCACCACATTACCACAGCATTACATCACAGCACGGCCACAACCCCCCCCCCCCCCCCCCCGCCCTCCATCCCGCCTATTCCACAGCTCTTACCGTGGGCATGGTGGTTGTCGCGCCTTTAGCCTCCGAGCCGCAGGCATCCGGCACGCCCCCACCCGCGCCTAATGCCAGCGCAAGTCCTAAGAGTGTGGCTGCCGAGGCGCCGGCTCCCTGCCCGCCGCTCTCCCCAGCCTAGCTATCGCTATGCGTAGGCCAGCCCTCGGCCGCATCGCCAGCGACAGCCAAGCTCGGCGACATGTCTGCCGCTAGCGGGCCCTGCCCCTGATCCGCCACTGACTGCGTATCGGCCCGGCTAGGTCCAACGGCAAGGGCCGCCACGCGACGAGAGCGTTGGGTGGGGGCACGTCGAGCAGACGCAGCCCTTGGTAGAGCTGGTCGGGCGGACCGGCTGGCAGACTCTCGAGAGGGTGGCCGCGTGCGGGGGGGAAGGGGGGGGGGTTGCTAGGCACCTCCATCGCGATGGGACCTACCCCAGCCTGCATGGTAGTAACCGATAGCGTGAGCTGCAAGTCTCGCGACATGGCAGGGAATGCAGGGCAAGTAAGGCACATGGACGCAGGGACGTAAGAGGCGGCAGCATGCCTACTCACCAGCCGTGCAGACCTACGCCGAAGGTAGGCGGAGTCCATTCACGTCACGGATCCGGGCGTTCGCGCCATTTTGTGTCAGTTAAGACCCTGCATGCCTTTATTTGTCGCGTGGGATCCTTTCCTATAAATAACTGTCTGCCACGGCCCGGTTTGGGTTCTGGGCAGCCTTGGCGGTGGTGGAAAGGTATACCAGTAGCGACTAGTAGTACTGCGCAGCCCGCCCTCCACTCGAGTGAGCGGGATAAGGGATGGCGGCGGCGACGGCGAGTATACAGTACTTTGCGATGTATATATATGTCTGTAGTACATTGTTTGGCGCGCGAGCTAGTAAATTGTCCCATTTTCAGTGAGTCAAAAGTGAAGTATAGCGACTACCCGGGTAGTGGCCTGCACCGCTTACGCTACAGGCTATAATATTGCCCTTTTCCCGGCATTATTACCTCTGCCGGGGTGCAGACGATCTGATGCGTCTGCCCCGCGCTCATTCCGCACCCTCTTCTGGTGCTGCTTCCAACGCGCAATTGCTGTAGTGGACATTTACTATTAAATTTTCGGGTGGCTTATTGATCGCCTTTTGCAGCTAGCTCATGTCACTATATATTTCATTTTCCCCTCCTGTATCGCATCCATCCCTCGTCCGCTCGGTTGAGCGGTCGTCGTCTCGTACGCGAGAGGTCCGGGTAACGACTCCTGGCCCATGTATTTCCGGCATTTCAAAGTTGAGTCTGGTTTTGCCAAAAAGGTCGCGCAGGCTGTTTTACACGGTCAAGAGCCGAAATTGGCAGGAAGGTTTAGCGAAAAGCGTGGAGGGAAAACGGAGGCAGGGGGGGCGCTGCGTGGAACGCAGCGAAAACTGGAAGATGGCAGGCTCAGCTGTTCTGGCTGCTTTTATGTCTACTCGTGCTGCACCCAACAAGGGCGCAACAACAGTTACTAGTTCCCGTACCACTGCGCAGCACTTGTAGCTGAAAAGCGGTTAGGTCAAGGATGGAAACCCCATAAACTAGTTTAGATCATTTCAAAGTTGAGTCTGGTTTTGCCAGTCTTGAGCGAACGGAGAGAGCGGTGGATTGACGGAGAAGGGGTAGCGCCAAGTCATGAAGGAGGCACTGGGAAGGCCACCGCTGCGGAGTCCTGTTGGACTTGGAAGTGGCGGAGAGGGGCGATGTGTCCAAAGAAGAACCACGCGCCAGGAGAAGGAAGAACGTTGGGGTCGATGTAGTCCAGAACGACATCAGAGTTAGTGGCCCAACCGCCCTGGTAGCGGATGTGGGACAGTGGCGCTCCAATGGCGTTTGCTGCAGAGGCTGCGCCCTTGCGTAGACTGTGTGAAGTCCAGGAAGTGCCAGCAGGGGGGGCAGCGTTGACTAGGTTGACTGCTGTAGACAACCAGTCTGACATCGTAGTAGCAGTCCAAGGTTTCGACTGCTCAGCCACATTGACAGCCCAGAAGTTGGAGGTAGCCAAGCCAACAGTAACCAGGGGGACAGACTGGACGTTGTCGATGAAGTAGCGCAAGAGACGTGCCACTCGAGGGTGCTCGGACACTGGAAGGAGAAGTACGCGCAGGTCGTCAGGTCCCCGCCGGCCGGCGCGACCCTTCTCGCGGTAGATCTGCAAGGTGATGTTGTAGGTGTCGACATGCACATCTTGCACTCGACAGGAGACGCCAGTAAGGCCCCTGGCAAAGAACAGGAAGTTGACAACCGAGGCCAAGAGGGCTCGGTAGTCGAGGTGGGACTCTGGGTAAGGAGCAGACACAATTAGCTCGGCCTTTGAGACGAAGCGGTAAGCTACATCCGCAGGCAGAGGGACACGCAAAGGGGCAGCGTCCAGTCGACGCTGACGTAACATTAACCCACGTCTTGCCGAAGTGAGGTGTAGGCTGTCCTTGGCGATCGGGACGAGGTTGTGCAGCTCGAAGGAGGTGTTGATGGCAGACAGATAGGGCTGCAGCGACTTAGCTGCGATATGCCCTCGCTCCCCGATCCAGGCAACGTACCGAACAACAGTAGCAGTAGTCGCCTCTAGCGGGCTGATGTTCTCGGAGTCGTGGCAGAACTCAGCGAACTGAGCCAACCTGCCGGCGTAGCTCTTGAGGGTCTGAGCGCTGAGGGAGCTGGAGAGCAGGTCGAGCGTCCGCTGGCCTAGCTCGTCTGAGCCGAACGCGTCCTGTAGTCGGGATCGCAGTGACGCAGCCCACGGAGCGATAGCTGCGGGCTCGTCGATTACGTAAGTGCGTCGTTTTACTGACAGAGTGCCACCGGGACGGCTACTGTTCGCAAAGTACTCGGCAGCAGCGGTTAGGTTCCCGGCGGTTGGCCGGTAGTTGCTGGACGGGTTTGCAGTAGCTCCAGTACGGGTTTGCGGGGCTAGGTTCAGGTAGGAGGGCCGCCCCGCGCGCCCTTCGCGCTCATAGCGCCTGTCCCGTGCGTAACGTACACGCGCGAAACTTGGTCGTTGCGAACCGGTTGTAACTCGTAGTGTAACAACCGACGAACGCAGAGATGGGGTTGTAAGAAAGGCGGATGGTTGAGCCGCCATGTGCAGGTGTGCGGATGGTTGAGCCGCACTCGGCTGTAGCTGTAAGAAGCGCCGCACCGAGGAAGGTCTAAATGAAGTCTGTAAGGTGGGGGGGTCAGGTCCTGACACAGGGCGCTCATCCCGTCGTTGAGCTGCAAGGGTGCGCCTTGCGGCGGTCACCGAAAGGTGGCCTCGCAAGGCTCCTGCAGCTCCGACGAACGGCGCCCCACACCGTCACTCGTGCTCACCTTCGCGGCCACGTCCACGTCCCCCGCCACGTCCTCGCCCACGCCTGCGACCTGCAGCTGCAGCCGCCACTCGAGAAGTAGCGGTCGCCTTGGCGCTGCTGGCAACGGTCGCCTCGAAAACACGACTCACGCTCGTAGTCCCGCATGAGGTCCCCAAAGATCGCGGAACCCAGGTGCTCCGAAGCAGGCTGAAAATGCTGAGCTCGCAGCACATCCAGAACACCTTGGTCACCGTGCACACGCTTGATCTCATTGAGCTTCCGTAGGAAGGCCAAACGAAACCGAAACGCCTTGTCGATGGCCTCGGCGTGGTTCCGGGCTCTCGCGAGGTAGGGGGTGAAGTCCTGGTTGCTGGAAGGGACGTAGGGCAGTAGCTCGTCGAGCGCCACGAAAAGGGCGGCCATGTGGGCCCCGAAACACGACATCCACAAGTACTCCTCCTGGGCCGGCAGACGCCGGTCATCCTGCTTGAGGTACTCGTTCGTTAGGTCGGTGCTCAAAGGGAAAAGTCCAGGCACTCGGCTGACCGGTCGAACGGCCTCGTAACCAGACTCTGCTCTCTGCAGTAGCTCTGGCACCGCGAGGTAATCATCCTCGGCACTCACGGATTTTGCTCCGACACGGCCGCTCTGGGCTAGCTCTAGCAAGTCGGGGCGCTCTGCGGCTCCCCCGCTGCCTGTCGGCTGTCTCGCGAAGCGCTGCCCTGAGCCGGAGCCATGTGCCCCTTCTCCATCAACAACGCGATCACGAGCCGTCAATTGTGCCACAGCTGTAGCCAGCTCTCGCAGTAATGAAGACTGGGCCCTCATATCTGCGTTCAGCGACTGCAGCGTCGGCTCAGCGACGGGTTCTTCTCCATCTGACATAGTAACGCACGGACGTACGGACGAGAATATCACACTCGGGTGGCGAGCCGGGTGTGGTCTTGAACAACCTGGGGTGACCTTGCTCGCAACGGGTTACGAGACAGTTTTTACATCGCTGCGTGGAACGCAGCGAAAACTGGAAGATGGCAGGCTCAGCTGTTCTGGCTGCTTTTATGTCTACTCGTGCTGCACCCAACAAGGGCGCAACAACAGTTACTAGTTCCCGTACCACTGCGCAGCACTTGTAGCTGAAAAGCGGTTAGGTCAAGGATGGAAACCCCATAAACTAGTTTAGATCAATACATTACAGAGGGTTCCCGCTGTTAATATCGTCCCGGCGTGTCCTGGGTTTACCCGGTTGATGCACCCCTTCGGGGTTCGAATGAGGCAACGGTCTACGGGCCATGCCAGACCTACCGTACGGGCACGACTGCAGTTGGCGCAAGAGGGCAAGTGCTGGGGCGGCTTCGGCCGATGTCTCGGGGCGAACTTTACTTTACTTTTACCCTATATATCGCAGATGAAGCGCTGTGCGCCCCAATCCCCCTGCTCGCGCTCGCCTGAGCTCAGCGCCGCCCATCACCATCAGACACCATCAGCACCCATCACAACACCATCACCAGTCGCTAGCGCTAGCACGTCCACCGCCACATAGCGCTGACCCGAACTGTGCTTCGCGAAAGAGTCGCGCTCCTGATAGCATCAGTAGCCTGTGAGCCGACCCCCCAGGGACGGTCGAGAACGGCCGCTCGGCGGCTCTGGTTGGACACGCGACGGCGACGACGACAGCGACCCGACCCTTTCCCGTGTAACCAAACCCATCACGACAGCGACGGCGTGCGGCTGAAACGATCGAAAGAGTGGGAACGAGCAGAGGGGCAGCTGCGCTCCAGGGAGACGAAGCTCGTTGGGCTGGCCGCCTGGCTGGCGGGCGGACGTTGGTGCCGGTATGCCGCAGCGACGGGTTTCGGCTTCCGCGTCGCGGGCGGACGGCGCCGCCCTTCGCTGAGGAGCGCCGAGGAGGACGGGCCCGAGGAGGAGGAGGGGCAACGGCGGCGAAGTCGTAGGGCGTGAGGCGGACCGCTCGTCCGGGCGTGATCCCGCCCGGGGGTGGGGGGTGCGATGTTCGAGGGCTGGGTGGCGGACCTGTTGGCGTCCTACCTGGGCCACTTCGTGGATGTGCAGCGCAAGACGCTGCGCCTGGGGCTGTGGAGCGGGCTCACGCTGCAGGTGGGCGCGGCTCTTGGGAGGGCTGGGGGGGGGGGGGGGGGGGGAGTTGAAGAGCGGCGCACCGAGTAGAGAACCCCCATGTAGCTGCCGGTGGTGTGCACCACACCCTTGGGCTTGTTGGCGGAGCTGGCCAGGAGGGAGGAGAGCGCTGTGGGGGTAAATATGTGTGTGAGGGGGGGGAGGGGGGGGCAAGGAGAAGGGTTTCGCTGTTGTATGCCCCGATCCCCTGCTGATGTGGGTAGCGCGAGGCAGATAGCGGGAACTTCAATGCCGCAGAGCGTTGGCTGCCCAGCCGAACGCCTGCAGTCCCCCCCCCCCCCCCCCCCCCCCGACCCGAACCGGATGCTGATCCGCTGGTTCTGCTATTGCTGCCTCTGCTATCTGGACCCGGACATGAGGGTTGCCCTGCCCGTGCGCTGCAGGATGTGCGCCTGCGCCCGGAGGCCTTTGACGGCCTGCAGCTGCCGTTCAAGCTCAAGCACGGCAGCATCGGGCGGCTGCAGGTGGGGGAGGTGCCTGCCGCCTGGCAACGCCGTTTCGGGCTATGCATGACGGATAGAGGAGCGAAGCGGAGGCGGCGGGGAGGGTCCTTGTGAGGGTGGGGGTTGAGGGTAGGGCAGCATTGGGCGGCTGCAGGTGACTGGTGATGCTGCTCGGTGGAGATGCCTCTGGGGATCACGCTTGGTAGCCCGTTGTATGGAGGAGCGGCGCGAACAGACAGGGTCCATCTGAAAGTGGGACCGTGAGGTTGGGGAGGGGGAGGCTGGACCAGCTGGGAGGAGCGGAGCGAAGCGATGGAGTCCATAGGGGGGGTTTCCCCGGGGGAGGAGGGGGGGGGGGGGGGGGGGGGGTTGACAGGCTTCAGCTGCTCGGGCTGCGAGTGGTAGGGGCGCTGAGCCCAGGCGGCGGCTGCGCGGCGCAGGTGCGGCTGCCTTGGGGCGCCTTCACGCTGCCCAACAGTTACATCACCATCCAGCTGGACGACGTGGCAGTGGAGACCGTGCTGCGGGAGCCGGAGGACCTGTGCCCAGGCGAGGGCCGCGAGCAGGCCGACGTCACCCAGGCAAGCCGGGGCCTCCCGGACCGCACTGCTGGCCTGCTCTTGCTGGCCTGCATACAGTGGACACATGCATATGTATACACACACACACACTCACAAATTCTATATCTCCTGTGCCCCTGGGCGCTCTGCCGGGGACCTCACGCGCGGCCGTTTGCTCCCTGCCACTCGCACCAGCAGGCAGAGCTCGCCGCGTCGGAGCTGGACACGCTGTCCGGCGGCTCGGCGGACGCCACGGCGGGCGGCGTCTGGGCGCGGGGCTTTGCGGGGCTCATGGAGTACGTGGCGCGCTTCCTGCTGGGCCGCCTGAAGCTGAGCATCAGCAACGTGACGCTGGGCTTTGAGGAGGGCGGCGCAGGTGCGGCGTCTGTGGCCAATCCAAGGGGGGGGGGGGGGGGTTACGCAAAGCGTCCAGTGTCCATGACAGATGGACTCATAAGGATAAACAACGTAGCGATATCGCACAGGTGCAAAGCTTTTCACATACGAGGGGACATTGCTGGAGAAGCACCTAGGGTGTTGTTGGGGATGAAGGGAGTTGGCACACCATTATGCGTGGAGTAGTGCAGCTGCCTTGTAGACAAGTCTTGCTGTAGATAATATTGGCCTTCTTTTCAGGGGGTGGGAAGATGTGGGTGCCCGGGCGCAGCTGTGGAGGTTAGGGAGCCCAAGGGGGGGGGGGGGGGGGGGGCTAACGTGAGCGGGCTTGGGGGGCATGGCGGGGCCAGGCACGCGCGTGGACGTGGCGCTGGGCTCGCTGCACACGCGAGACACGGCGCCGGGGCGGCGCGGCACGCTGCTGCCCTCGCTGGGCGGCAACACGCTGCTGGCCAAGGAGCTGGAGATCCAGGGGCTGCGCCTCGGTTGGCGGTGCGCGGAGGATGTCCCGGTGAGCCCCCTCCCCCCCCCCCCCCCCTTCATCACCAGCTCCTAGACGCATTGCGAGACAGCCCCTCGCTCCCACATCGCATGCAGCCCTAGGGGCCGTGCAAGGTAGAGACAGGCGTAGGGCGGAGTGCAGTGTCGAGGCAGGGTGGGCGAATGGCCTCCACCTGAGGGTGGGGGTTGGGGGTGGGGAGCTTCATCTGGACTGGCTTGGTGAAGCGGGGCGAACCACCTGAGGAGTACACATTGGGGGGGGGGGGGAGGGGGGAGGCTCCCTGCATCGGCGGTGTGGGCTGCTAGGTGTGCTTGCTGATGCGCCCCCCCCCCCCCCCCCTGTTTCCCGGCAGCCGCATGACGGCGACGGCGCCGGTCCTCCGCAGCAGCACGTGCTGCACCCCGTGCACGCCGTTTTCCGCGTAGCTCTGGACCGCCCCGGCGGCGTCTCCACCCGGGCCAGCCTGGCACTGCAGGCACGCCCCCGTCCCCAGCCCTCTCGCCCACCCACAGGGCCCCAGGGATCAGGCGGAACCGGGCCCTGGGCCCGGTGTCGCGCGGCGCAGCGTGGCGTGGCATGGCGTTGCGCAGGCCTGAGCGTGCGCGTGCCTCGCTGTGCGGGCGCAGGTGTCGGAGGTGCAGGTGCAGGTGCGGGACTCAACGCTGTGCGACATGATGCGCTTTGCGGACGCAATCGACGGCTGGTGCCGGCTCAGCAGGTCCCCCCCCCCCCCCCCCCTGCCCTCCCGGTGTCAAAAGGGAGAAGTGAGAGATCAAGATTCCGCTTTCCAAAATGTGTAAAATAACAAAAGCTGTCTATTATCGGCGCTGCTGCGCTCCGTAGGTACGCCGCCTTCCGGCCTGCCGAGCGCCCCCACGCAGGCGGCGGCCAGTCCTGGCAGCCGATGTGGCGCTACGCTTTCGAGGCGGTGCGCTCCGACCTCCCCTCGCGGCACCTCTCCGGCCAGGCGCGCTCTGTGGCGCACCAGGCGCTGCGCTGCCGCTACATAGAGCTGTACAAGCTGCACCTGGCGGTGGCGCCACGCGGGGGGGCTGAGGAGGAGGATGAGGAGGGGGAGGAGGAGGAGGAGGGGGAGGGGGGCGGCGCGGCGGCGGAGCTCACCCGCCTGGAGGGCAGCCTGACCATCGCTCACGTGCTGCTGTATCGGGCGCTGGCGGAGCAGATGCTACAAAAGGTGGGGGCTACCCCCCCCCCCCCCCCCCCCCTGTGTCGTCCTCTTCTCCAAGAGGCTCCATCTCTGTGACAGAGGCCACCACAAAGCTGGGATGCACCGCAGCTAGCGCCTGCTCTGGGCACATGGCAGGGGGGATTGGGGCGGGGAAGGGGTGTGTGTGTGGCTGCTGCGCCTGACCAGTGACGCAGCCGAGGGGTGGGGCTATGTGGCAGTGTTGTGATGTTTGCCATTGAGCCATTGCGCACGTGTGGGGCGGCTGCTACATGAGGAAAGCCCAGTGTTTTGGTTTGGTCCACAGCGTTGGGAAGGTGGTGAAAAGGTGCCGCCGCACAGACCCCAGCTAGCGTAGCAGACCGCCGCATGTTTCTGCTTTATGCGGACGGCCCAGCATGGCCCACACTCTGTCAAGCACCCCCCCTTACCCCCTTTCACCTCGTGCCACTCTGTCCTCATGGTGTGCTAGATCACATGTGCCAGCAGCGTGTGGGTAGCTGAGCCCCTTGGCGGGGGGTTGCACGCAGGAGTCGAACGCCTCCGCCACCTCCACTGACAGCCAGCAGAGCGGGTACATTGGCAGCCTGCTTGGCTGGGGGCTGTCGCGCGCGTCCAGCTACGTGGGCTACCTCCCGTTGCTGGAGGGGCAGACGCCGCTGCCGGAGGGCGCAATCGCGGAGCTGTCGTCCATCCTGCAGGAGGAGGAGCTGCACCTGTTCGAGGGCGCCTCCAAGCAGCCGCCCTCGGGCATGCAGCTGGAGGTGCACCTGGACGCCACGCGCATCCACGTGGCCCTGCAGGCGCAGATGGAGGAGCACGTCGAGGTCCCACCCCAGCCGCTGCCCGCCCCCCCCCCCCCCCCCCCCCACCTCCCCCCCCGCCCCCCCTCCCACCACCCTCTCCCCATTTGCTATGACCGCATCACCCCCTCCAGGATACCATTACCCGCTGCCAATCCGTGTCTTTGACGGGGGATTGTGGAGATGCTGCAGTGGGTATATGAGATTGACTGCCTGCAAGACAAGGGAGAGTTCCTTGAGCGCACTGCGAGTGGCATGTACACTCACTCGCCCTCTGAACCAGCGCGATCAGCCATTCTTATTCATTAGTCAGTCAGTCAATCGGTCAGTGCAACACACATTCTACTGGAAACATCGTCTGGGTCGCCAAGCCTGCATGTTGGCCCGCACTAGTTCGGACAAACCATAAGGGATTGGGCCTGTTTGGCCTGCTCAAGTACAGTATGCAGTTCGATCGAAGTTCGATGCAGTCATCATGAAGCCGAGTTTGCGCGGCCGCGGCGCTCCTCTGGAGACATGTAAGGGTTATATGAAGCGTCATTGCGCCGGGGATCCCTCGATAATGTGGTAGCATGGACCGAATCGCTACGGTGCAGTACTGCTAACTTTTCAACGGAGCCATTGATATGGCCCTCTGTACCATGCTAGCGTTAGTAACACGGCCGGCGGTCTTCGAGCTGGATTCCCCCCCCCCCCCCCCCCCCCCTCCCCTTCCCCCCCGCCCCTTTGGATCTCTTTCGTGTCCCCTCTCCTCTGTCTGAATGAAACGCGTTGGCTTTGCCTGCCAGGAGGTTGCGTCGATCGAGGCGCAGAAGCTGCGGGTCTCTGCCTCCCTCGCCGCCGACAGCTCCGTGTCCCTAACAACCACGATACAGGACGTGGTGGTGCACGACCTCTGCAGTGACCCGGGCGTCAGCGAGGTCCGCCGGCGCGCATGGCTTGCACACTGATAGCACAAGACTTGCAAGCCACAACGTGTGGGCGCTGACGTGCGGCAAGCCACCCCACGCAGATCCTGCTGGCAAGGAGCGGGACGCCCGGTTTCCCGTTTGTGTTGCCGCCAGCCGGCGGCGGCGAAGGTGCCCCCCCCCCCCCCCCCCCCCGCCACGCCCGCTGCCATGCTCCCCATAGCGACCCGGCTCCATCACAGCGGTGAGGCGCGAGAACACGGCTGACGCGGCGCTGCCGGCTGCGCTCCCCAGCTTCGGGCTCACACTCCATGCAGATGCCGATGATCCGGATCACGTATGGCGCGCCCAGGGGCCAGCCGGGCAGCGGGTGAGTGGCCCATTCTGCGCGCTGCTCGTGAAGCACCCACTCGATCTGCTTGACAGATGCCTGGGCCTACATTTAGATATAGCCACGTCAGCATCTTTTCCAGCTGTCCACTGTTGAATCAAGTCCGTAAACGACACCTTGCGATTCAATTCGCCCCGCGGGTCCCAACAAGAAAGAAGCGTTTTGCACTATCGAGTTGGAGTTTCTGTGCAATAAATAGAAAAGCTCCCGCAATGTTTTTGATAAACTCCGAAAGTTGCGGGAAAGCGTCACAGTTTTGATATCCTCCACAAAGGGCTGAAAACCAAGAGTATGTCGCTATTGCGCACCCAACGCGTGGTTGGGGATGGACATCGGCACCCAATTCAGGCTGTCCACTGTTAGTTCTCGATGAAACACAAGCTGCTCTGACACTCGAGCACTCTTACGCGACTGACTACCACCCGGGAAGATGCCGATGTAGTAAGGATGCCGCCTGATCTACCTGCAGGGTGAACGGCTTGCCCGCCCGGCGCGAGCCCTCCGCAGACCAGGCGGAGTGCCTGGAGGTTGCGGTGCAGCCCACTGTGCTGCTGGCCCGTCCGGTGTGCCTGGGCCGCCTCATGCAGGTGGGGGACCGGCTGGGGCGCGTGCCGCTGTACGCCGGGCGCCTTGCGCAGTCGGCGGGGCAGCTGGGCAGCCGCGCGTGCCGGACCACTGCCAAGGCGGAGTTCCTGGCGAAAAGCTCGCCGGCAATGGGAATGGTACGCACGCATCAACGCCCCTTCCCTATAGCCCAGTGGTCCTGTATGTACTATCGTCCTATCGTCCTGTGGATGGTCCCTGATGCAAATGTGGCCGCGATGCCGACTCACCCACTTGATGATGGAGCACAACTCTTGATTACCGGTCATTAGATCAAATGTATCACTCTACTGCGGCAGCCAGCAGCATGTCTCTGGATCAGAAGGAGTTGCTGCTGTCGAGAGGCGCACATCCAGATGCGCTCAATGCAGCGAACACTCACCTGTGTGTGCGGCGCAATGCCTTTCTGCTGTGTGGGGGCAGAACGTGAGGCTCTCCGCCATGGCGGTGTTGCTCCCGAGCTCCGTGAAGGCCACCGAGTCCGGCGTCATGCTGCAGGCGGATGGTTTGCTGGTCAAGGTGTGTGCCGCCCCGCTGTGATGCTGGCAGCTTTGGCTCGCCGGACTGCACGTATCTAGATTACCGATTTGCTGATGGCGCGGATACCTTTATACACACTGGAATGAGATTATTGGCTTCAAAGCAACAACAAGCGACATTTGCATCGGTCGGCGTCCAGTCCTTGAATGCCGGACTGTTTCTGTATCTCAGAGCCCGTGTTTGAACAATCGCAACACCCGTTGTGGCATGTCCATATGGGAAGGCCCAGTGCCGGTGACGCGCACTTATGAATGAGCGGTGATTCACTCTGCCTCTGGCACCCTGGACATGCGCAGATTGCCAGCGGCATGGAGGCGTCCCGCGCCAAGGAGCTCATCCGCCAGGCGAGCCAGCCAGGGGCAGCCTTTGGGGTGCCCACCCGACCGGCGTCCACCGACCGCTCCGTCCGGGCCGCCGTCCAGGAGCTGGAGGACCGGCTGCTGACGCAGCGGGTGTCCGTCGCGACCGCCTCCGTGCGCGCCGCGACCGTCAACTTTGGCGTGTGCGCGGAGGAGATGCTGGAGCCGGCGGAGATGGATGTGTCTGTGAGCATGGCTATGCTGCCTGCGCCTGCCACTGACATGCCACTAACAAGGGCACATGTCAAGCTTGGCAGCCTTTCGGTGAGTCCTGGGACCCCGGGCGCACCGCGCCTTAGTGCCTATGTGTGTGGGTAAGTGTGTGTGTGTGTGTGTGTGTGTGTGTGTGTGTGTGTGTGTGTGTGTGTTTGGGGGGGGGGGGGGGGCAGGGAGGGTTCTTCCTGCTACAAGACAAAAGTCTGACAGTGCTCCCGGTTGCTGCTTGGCTGGCAGGTGCGGGTGCCGCTGTGCGAGCTGGACATCCTGGAAGGCGTCGCCGGGGCAATGCAACACCTGCAGGAGCTCATGCCGCCGGCGCCGGAGGGCGACGTTTCCATGCTGCCACGCGAGGCGCTGGCTGGCCTGAGCAGCGTCCGCCTCACCCTGCCGCAGCTGAAGGCATGCGGTCCCCCACCACAGCGGACCTCCGCACAGCTGAAAGCGCCCTATCCGACAGCATGTTGTCGGCATGCCCTTGGCAGCTGAGGCGAGCCGCTGCGCGCAGGTGGATTTCGAAGATGATGTACAGAAGGCGCAACCCAACGCCGCTGTGCCGCACGTTTCCCTCAAGCTGGACGCCATCAGCCTTGACTCGGAGGCGCCCCCATGCGAGCGCACGCGGCTCGACATCCGGAAGGCAAGACTCCCCCCTCTCTCTCCTTACTGCGAGTGAGCCTCTGCTCCTGAGGGAATGCAAAGCTGCCTGCTTGCGGTAGGTCGCCCATACTTTCCCACCACCGCAGCTGAACGCCTGGTGCTCTGCGGATGCCCCACAGCTCGAGGTCTCAGATCCACGCTCGCGCTTTCAAGGCCTGCGCCGCGAGGCCCTGCCCAGCGTCGCCTCGTACATCAGCATTGCCCCCATCCGCTTTGAGCAGGACAACAGGCACCCCCCTCCTTCCTTTCAGTCATCGCCCCTTACTTCTGTTCCTTTGATGTTAACCCCAAGCCCCACCGATCGCATTATTCACTGCTCCATGCTGCGCCGCAGGGACCCTGCGCACTCCTGGCTGACGGTCAGCCTGTCCGGCATCGCGTGGAGCGGATACACGGACGAGGAGTGCAACTTCATCCAGATGTGCCACAAGAACCCCAACCTGCCGGCGATCGAGGTCACCCAGGAGAGCAACGCCCCCGCAGAAGGCCGCGGACCCAGCTCGACCTGCACCAGCGTGAAGCTCTCCGACCTCTGCGTGGGGCTGGACCTCATCCCCGCGGTGCTCGCGGCGTTCGGGGTGGGACCTGGCGAGCAATCAGCCGAGCAGGAGGTGGGAGCTGCCCCCCCCCTCCCCCCCTGTCTTGCCCCCTGCCCATCCTCCAGTTACACTACCGGCGCAAAATATCCATGCCGCCAAAAGCTCGCGGATCGTGAGCCTCAAGTTGGGGCAGCGTACGACCTATGGATGATACATGTGCATCAGATGTTCACGCATCCGCTACACTTAACATTATATTTCACCTGCGGCAGTCTTGTTTGCAGTGTTGTTCTAGCGACTCTTACTTTTCCAGGAAGCTGATGCCATGCGACCTGGCTCGTGATTTGCGAGCCGTGCCTGACTCTGGACCGCCGCTCTGTATGGAATTGCTCAGGGTTCAGAGGAGGGCAGCCCCAGGACAGCGTCAGAGCAGGACGAGGAGGCAGGAAGCAATGATGGAGATGGCGAAGAGGAAGGGGCGCGGGAGGGGGAGGAGGGGGAGGAGGAGGGCGCGGAGAACCGGGTCATGGTGGAGATTTGTCAGTGTCAGGTGGCGCTCAGCGCGTGGGACTCCGGCCGGCGCTCCGTAGCCGCGACCCACACGCCAGTGCAGCCGCGGCGGGTCAGCAGGGGCGTCGCCGGGCCGGACTACCTGCTGCTCCACATCCCCGCCGCGCACCTGTCCCTGCCGGTGAGCGCGCGCCCTGCCGCGATGCCCACAGCCTTGCCGCCTGAACCCTGCAGTGCGTGGTGTATGCCTCACGCGGTCTGGACTCCTGTGTCAACCCGCATGGCATGTTTCTAAAGGCCATCTTATATGTGTGGGTGTGTGTGTGTGTTGTCCCCGGCAGGCCCTGGGCGACAAGGTTACAGCGGAGCACGAGCTTCTGTCGCTGGACAAGGCGGCGCTCTACTGCTGCATCAATGGCCTGCAGACCTCCAGCCCCGCGCTGCTGCAGCTGCCGCAGCTCGCCGTCACCGAGATGCCGCGCGGGGTGGGCGCGGGGCACCGACTGGAAGCGCGGGTTGCCGCTCTGGAGGCGTGCTTACTGCTGCAGGTGCGTGCCGTCACCCCCCCTTGCCCCGCGCTCCTCCCCAGCCAATGTCAAGCACACCGGTATACAGGCAAAGATGTCGCGTGACAACATGACTTGGCAGGCCTTACTGTGTTGGGTGGTTATGGTGCCCAGGTGGTGGAGCCTGTGGTGAAGGTGGTGTCCTCCAGGCTGCGCCAGCTGGAGAGCTTCTCCCACGGCGGCAGCGGGACGGAGCAGGCCGGCAGCGAGCGCCCGCCGGAGCCGCCGCCGGCCAGCCCGATCGAGGCGCAGCTGATGCTCGGGCGTGCGGTGGTGCGCATCCGGGACGAGGACGGCGAGACGCCGGCGCTGCTCGCCATACATGTAAGAGCTTAACGACCCGACTCGCTGCTGCATCTGCTTTATTGGCCCTGTATGAAGTCATATCATCAGTGTACAGGAAGTCCGGGATTAGCGGCCCGCTAAGCTTTGCCCGGTGCCCGCGTTGGGATGCTCCGCAGAGCATCAGAGGGGAGGTGTGCCGGCAAGCGGCGCCCAACGGCATGCAGACCTCCGTGAGCGTGAGCTTCCAGCGCCTGGACGTCATGTCGCAGCCCCTGGCGCCCGAGCCCGCGGATGGCTCCCAGGCGGGGTCACGGCCCGCTGCCTCCAGGGGCGCCTGGGGCAGCATGCCCAGCCTTCAGGCCTTTGGCTCCAACCAGAGCCTAGGCCAGGCCTCCACGTTGTCGTCGGAAGACAGCGCCCCGGCTGCAATGCAGCTTGCCCCCCAGCCGTCACCAGAGGTACGCGTCCGACAGCGCCCGGCCCCCTCACACCCCCACCCCCCCCCTTATCGGGCAGTCCTGTGCGCCCCTCGCGCCATAAAAACCCCAGGAAGCGGCCTTCGGGCTCTGCTATCCCTTACAGGTGCCGGCACGGTGATAAGAACACTGCAAATAAGAAGCTACCCTGCCCTGCGCCTGCCTGTCTGTATGTCAACGAAACTATTGCGGAACTATACATATTGAATGTTCTTATAGGTTGCATGCAAGCCCAATTTGAGGTTTATAAAAAGGGTTCCTATAGGTGCGTCAGCACCCGTACCTGCACGCACTGCCTGCACTCCCGTAGAATGGCGGGTAGGCTTGCCCCTTCCCCCGCCGTCACAACCTGCACCAGCGCTGTTACTTCGCCTCATCCCGTGGCGGCGTGACCCTTCAGCGGCACTACTGCCCTCTCTACCCGCTTCCCAAGGAAGTGAACACAACCCAAGCACACCTTGTCTATCAGGGCTGACAATCATTTGAGTTGCTAAACGGATACAAATACTGGGCGAGTTACTGGGAAATGCCAACACGTTTCAAGCATTTCCCTTTCGGGAAGAGAACTCGGTGTTGTAGCCATAGGTTGGGGTTGGGCAGAAGCATGGCTCCGCCATGAGTGCTGCCCCGGCCATGGCGACTGGCTACCGGCTTCACAGGGCTCAGGTGCTCATAGGGCAGAGGTGCTGGGGCTGAGGAAGCGGCTGTATGCCTGCCGCAGGTGTTTGACATGGAGGACTCAGGGCAGAGCCCCCGGTTGAGCGAGGGGCCGCCGTCGGAGGGCGGCCTGCGCGGCGGGAGCGAGGACGAGGAGGACTTCCAGGACGCGCCGGAGGACTTTGCGTCGCCCAGCTCCTCGCTGCGCACCTTTTCTGGCGGATCCGCGCTGCTGGCGTGGGGGCGGCGCTCCTCGCTGCCGGCGGGTTCCACGTCGGCGCTGGTGGCGGAGCACCACGCGCGGGAGCTGGAGCTGCGGCCGGTGCTGCTCTCTGTGGGTGGGCCCCCGGAGGGCGAGGAGGTGAGCAGCCCCGTGAAGCTGCCTCATCGCGCGCCCGCCAGTAGGCCCCACAGATGGTCCCCGCATCAAGGGCCAGTTCCAACCAGTAAGAATCGTGACAAAAGTGCCACCAAATCTCAAGTCCATGAGGCCACATGATCCGGTCACATCTATATGGCATTCGATCTGGTGTCTGATGATCGACGCATTTGATTTATTGAAACTATGACCCGAATGGGTCAGCTTGTTAATCGATAAACCAAGTCTGACTTTCCGATGGTACAAGTGAATGCATGCTCAATCTCACGTATTGTCCAGGGATGGATGCCATAATAAGTAGGCACTGTAATGACTTATACATCCGCTCCCACTAAATGTCAACATCATGATCTGGTCTTGGTCTGCCAGATGCATCTGTTCTGGATCTCTTATCGATATTCGATGCGGACTTTTACGCCCCACGTGCCGAAACAATGCGCTGAGCTCACGATCACTCTTGTGCCTTCTCCACGCGCCGCAGGTGCACTCCCCCGGGAGCTCCGGGGTTGGGGTGGAGGCGACGCTTACCGAGCTGCGGGAGGAGCCCACCCCGAGCGATGCCCCGGCAGGCCGCCGTCCGCTCCTGCGCGTGGCCGTCACGCTGTCGGCGCTGCACGCCTCCATGGCCGCCACCGGCTGGGAGGCAGCCAGTGGGGCGCTGCAGCGGGCGGCGGACGCGCTGGCCAGGCTGATGGAGCCACCAGCGGAGGCGGGGCCGGGCAAGCCGTCGCCATCACCTGCGTCGCCGTCTGCCCTGGAGGTGGACCTCGGCCTGGGGCCGCTGCGCGGCGTGCTGGCCAGCCGACCCTGCTACGCTGCGGAGCCCTGCCGCTGGCGCGGGCCCGACTCATCGCCGGCCGCGCTGCCGCTGCTGTCGGTGGCCTGCCGTGTGAGGGTGGCCGCGGCGCTGGTCCTTGGGTCCGGCGTCCTGCCCCTGCCTGCTTCCGCCACCCTGAGTCTGCAGGACATTGCTGTCGCACCGCTCGCGCTGGCGCCGCCGGCGCCCCCACCGCTGGGCGGCTCCTTTCCGGCCAGCCCCGTGAAGGGCGCTCGCGGCAGCGACGCACGCGAGGTTGCCGGTGGCGGCGGAGTGGGGCATCTCGTGGAGGCGGGCGACTTGCTCCGAGTCGCGGAGATCAAGGTGAGAGGCCGCCCCGAGCCCCACCTGCCCGCGCCCAATCATTAACTTGATCGACCACACACAGCTCCATCCTTCTCTGAGGTCTCTGATGCTCACTATCCGCGGCATAGTGTACTATTCCGCGATCCTAACCCAGCTCCGTGCTCCTCTCTCCTCTTCACACCCACCATGAACAAAGACATGCATCCATAATCCGAACAGGCTGCGCATCCAAGCTCTGCTGGCCCCACCCGGCAAACGGATGCCGGCGAAAACACTGCGAATAAGAGAACCTGCCAATCCTGTCAGAGGTCAAACATAAAGTTTAGGTCATGACAGAAATGCTTCAGCGAACGTACCAATAGCTTGCATGCAAACCCAATGGCAGGCTTGATGGCCGGCTCTTGTTATCGGTTGAGATAGGCGCGTCGGCACTCGCAGCAACACTGTCATTTCTCTATCTATACGTAGCATCAAGTCGGTATCTATTGAGTAGCTGTTGAAGCTTGATGCGGCGCGTGCCCCTCCGCTGCCCAGGTGGCCGGTGAGGTGTCGACAAGCGTGGACCTGCAGCTCAGCGTCAGCGACGTGGCCTGCTCGGCGTCCAAGCACCAGCTGCAGCTACTCAATGCCTGGCTGGCAGATGCGGAGCGGCACACGCAGTGC
Organism: Tetraselmis striata; assembly: GCA_006384855.1. Lineage (NCBI taxonomy): Eukaryota > Viridiplantae > Chlorophyta > Chlorodendrophyceae > Chlorodendrales > Chlorodendraceae > Tetraselmis > Tetraselmis striata. The sequence continues at coordinate 79,066 of VCJN01001892.1, forward strand.
GGCTGCGCCCAGCAGCCGGCAGCGAGATCGCCCACGCCGTCCGGCAAGCCGCATCATGCGAACGCTGGTGCATAGCCCCTCGTCCGCTCTTGGCAGCCCCACCTCTTCCCCCCCCCTTCCTCACCTTGTCCGTTTCGATCTTGCCGCCGCCTGTTCCTCCAGCTGCCGAGGCTCAGGATCAAGCGGCATGCTCTGGGTGATTGGTGCTGTGCGTGCGGGTGTCATGTGAGTCGGGTCCCATCTTGCGGTATTTCAATGACTTTCCCTTGCGATTGAACTTGGCAGTCGCCGGCGCTCGGTTAGCCTCTCCCATCAAATGATTGGGGCCGACGCGCCGGCGCAGTACTAAGAACACTGCGAATAAGAACCTGTCAGAGGTGAAATATAGATGGCAACACAGCAAGCACCCCTTGCATGCAATCCCGATTCGAGCCTGGCATCACGAGTTCTTATGGATGCCCTGGCACCCGTACACAAGCAGCTGGGCTGAGACATGCGAAGGCTGCGCGCTGTAGTATTACTACTCCTAGTACTGGCCAGAGCATATCTCGATGCATGCCCGCCTGACAGTGGTGTACCACCTGATGCTGTAGCTAGTAGTACATCCTGCACCTGTCGCTCTGTAGTCCTGAACCGGTCGCCCCCGAGAATCCGCTGCGGCGTCCTCTCAGTGTGTGTGCCGCGGCAGGTCTCACCACTGGGGACTTTCTGGTGGAGCTGGTGGAGGCCTGCGGGAGGGAGCCTCTGGGCATCAGCGTCGCCGCGGGGGTGGACCGCGCCTCGCTCGTCTTCGCAGACAGCAGCCTGGGCGGCGGCGCGCCCCCGCTGCTGGAGCTCTGCGTGCGCGACGTGCAGTGCAGCGGGCAGGGCGTCCTGGGCAGCGCCGCCGACGCGCTGGACGGGGCGCTGAAGGCCACGCTGTGCCTGGAGGTGTACAACGCCGAGAAGAAGGCAAGCCCGTGCCGCCTCCCACTCCCACTCCACCTGGCTGCTCTCAGCGACATGGCGCGCGGGCGGACTGACACGGGTCGCGGTGTCCTTTGCCACTAACCTACCAGGGTTGGGAGAATGTGGTGGAGCCGTGGACGGTCCTGGGCAAGGTGGACGTCTCGCAGCCGTGGCGCCAGTGGAGCCATGCCGGCGCTGTGCAAGGTGCGATGGGCATGGTGTGGACGGTCCCCCCCCACTGCGGCAGCGACTTGCTGGGATCCCTTGCCTGTCGCTCCACGGATAGGCCGACTCCAGTCCTTATCGTACCGTTAGAGTGACGCGATTAAACACACAAAATGCAGCACATGGAAGCACCATGGCAGATTGTATGGTGGCGTTGACGGACATCACCGCCGCACAGTTGTGCATGATCCGGATAGTCCCTGGCACTGCGGCAGCAGGTCCCACCGCATCAGTTATGCCATGGGATGTCCTCTTTCGCCTCCTTACACACCAAGCCGGCCCTAATCCGCTGTCACGACTGCAGTTGTACATGAGGAGGCGGGGGAATGGCATCGTCGTTTCCCAGTTGCGCAGGCCGCCCAAGCGCCAAGTCGAAGCTTCTCATCCGGGGGTCTTTCTCGCTGTGTGTGCTGACTCCCTTCTCCCACTGCTGCCACTACCGCTGCCACTCCCTGATGTGCCGCAGGCATCAGCCTGGACCGCGCGCAGATGCAGTCCGTCAGCGCGTCCATTGGATCGGAGTCTGTGCTGCAGCTCACCGCCTCGGCCGCCTCCAGCGACGTGCTCTCCAGCATCCTGGACGCCTGCGAGGAGGCTTTCAGCGCCGCGCCGCCAGGCGCCCCGCAGACCACACTCGGGCGCCTGCTGAGGGATTCGGGCGCGGAGTCGGTGCGCTCCACCCCCCTCCCGACCTGCCCTCTGCTGCAGGCGCCATCTGCTTGGCACCATCTGCCGCGCTCTCACCATCTCATACAAGGGTTTTGTTTCGATGCCTGATTTCGATATTATTAAGCAAAGACAATCCCACATATACATATACATATACATATGCCGACACATAGCATCTGTAAAAGCCCTTATGCCTCAGATTGGGCTTGCATGCAACCTACAAAGCATTCTCTTTAGTTTGCGATAGTTTCGCCTGCATTTGCCCTCCGACAGGTCGGGCGGGTTCTTATTCGCAGTGTTCTTACTTCCGCGCCGGCACTCGTATGCGTGTCGTGGGTATATGCTGATGATACACTACAACACCATAAGTACGCTTGGTCCCATCATCGTGGTGTTCGGCCCTCCTATCAAGAGGGGAAGGCGTTCAATGGCGCAAATCACCTCTGAATCGAGCAACAATTGATTGCGGACATCTCGGCGCGATGCGATGGGACAGAGCCGTATTTCGGGGGGTCCGTGCAGGCCACCCACTGGCACGGGTACTACATCCTAAACATATAGATATACGTGCATGGCGATTGAGCATCCGTAAGGTCCATCCTTATGCGAGTAGTAGCGTACATGGGTTGTGTCATGGGGTGCGATGTTTGTTACTTGTGCGCACGAGTGATGCTCATCTTTCCCCAGCAGAGCGGGCGAGCTCAGCGTGCTGTTGCTTGTGTTTGGCAGGCGCAGCGGGGCGGCTACCAGCTGACCAACGCCAGCGGCGCGCTGCTCCACTACTGGCCAGTGCACACGCCCACCGGCAACGCGCTGTCCAGCCTCTGGGCGGCGCAGTCGCCCGGCCTGAGCGGCCTGGCGGAGGAGCCCGCCACCGGCGAGGGCAGCAGCTACCGCTGGGCGCTACGCTCCTCGGCCAAGAAGAGCCTCGCGCCCGGGGGCTCGTGCCAGCTGAGGCCCGCGCCCGGGTTGGTGCAGCCGCCGCCCGCTAGCCAGCCCCTGCTGGCGGGCGGGCGGCGGGCGTCGGCGGACGCGGTGGAGGGGGCGCAGCGGCAGCGCAGTGGCAACCTAATAAAAATCCAGCTGGAGGGGCAGGCACGCCCCCCTCCCCCACCCATGAAGTCTTTTCCCCCTCCTGCCGACTGCCCGCTTGGTTGACCTCCCGCACGGCTGACAGGCGCGCCGTTTCAGCAGTGAAGTCCTGCCAAGATGATGTGGAGCCGAGGCTAACTCTTTGCGCCGCACTGTGCCCGGTACTGCGCAGGTGAAGCCTTGCGGGCCGATCTCACTGGACACGCCGGGCGTGCACATGATGCCCACGCACCTGCTGCTGGCCGACGAGCGGCGCGTCCCGGTCAAGGTGGTGGTGGAGGTGGAGCGCACGCGCCAGGGTGGCCGCAACGTCACCGTTCACGGCTGCCTGGAGCTCGTCAATGCCAGCTCGACGCCCCTCGAGGTGCCCCCCTCCCCATGCGACGGGTACTGCATTTTCCATAGCTTGAGATGTGCAAGTTGAGAGCGACATGCTAATAACGCTATGTTGAAATCGTTCAAAATCACACTTGTCCAGAAAATGTACACCGTGTCATGACGGCGACTTTTTCCATCATTACGAGTTGTCATCATAAAGAGTTGACCACATGGCTCAGGTCCGAGAGTTTTCCGCATGTACGGGTGACACGGTAATAATTATCACTGCGAATATGAACCTGCACTTCCTGTAAGGTCAACTGTAGACGCAAAGATGGCGGATCTATTGCAAATGTTCTTATAATAGGTTGCATTATTTATGGCACCGGCCCGTACGGCTCCAAGAGGGTTATTTATACCACGAGTTCCTGTTATAGGCGCCACGGCACCCGTAGGAATTTAGATCGAGTGCGGCTCCCCGTTGCCCTTGCGTATGTCGTCTGACTGCGATCCGTCCACGGTGGCGGGGTCGCGTGCTCAGGTGGGGCTGTGCTGCGAGGACGGCGCGGAGGTGGTGGCGTTCGGGGTGGTGGAGCCCACGCGCCGGCTGTGGCTACCGGTGCACATCGAGTTTGGCACGGTCCGCGTCCGCCCCAAGGGCCAGGGTCAAGGTGCGCTTCTCGGGTGCCATGTTATTTATTGCGTGTTTGCAGGTAAAATGCTACTGTTATTGCATATATACGCAACCTGTGGTTTCTGTGGCGGCAGCCTCGGCCGCCGCATGGCAGTGGAGCGAGGGGCTGCCCATGGCGGAGCTGCTGCCAACGGCGGCGCAGGCGGGGCAGGCAGGACACCGGCAGCTGACCTGCCAGGCAGCCACCCTGCCGTCGGAGCCCTTCTGTTGCTGGGCTGGCCTGGAGGCCTCGCAGGCGCGGGCGGGGCAGAGACTATGGGCACTGACGGTGGGGCAGCTCCCCTCACCATCTCTTTCGATCCCTCAATTTGACACCCTCCCCCGCTGTCGAGAATTTGGTCAATGGTACTCTAATGCGATCGAGTCGTGTCGCGTCGAGTGCGTTCTGTCGAGTGCTCGAGTCCCTGGATCGGCTCTACTCGTTTCGACTCGACATGCCGACTGCACTCGAGCATGTCTACTCGACTCGCCGAAATGGAAATGTGCATATCGATACAATTCGACTCGACGTTGTGCGTGGTAGTCGATTCGTGCGCTGCGTTGCGTCGGCGCTGCCCTGTTGACCATACGATCGAGAGCACGTATGGCGTCATCTTAGCGCGCGCAGCTATCTGACTGCTGCCTCCGCTGCGGCGTCGCGCAGATCGAGCCGGCGCTGCTGGTGCACAACAGCTTGCCGGTCCCAGCGAGTATCGAGCTGCTCGAGACGGCGGACTCCGGGAGCCAGACAGAGTTTCGGACGGTGCAGGCGCTGCACGCGGTGGAGCCGCTGTCCCAGGTAGGCGCCCGACATTATTACGCCCGGCTTCTTCACGCCCCGCTGTGCCTTGCTTATTGGCCCCCACTTTGATGTCCTAGTATCTAATTTTCTATTGGTCGTATGACCCGTCGCCGCTTCATTCAGGCGCGGCCGCAAAATTACATTGCCGAAAATAAGTTTGAAGTGCCATGAACCTTGCATGAACAATTAATTTACTGATTAAAACACCGCGGTATTATACACTTTTAGATGATTAATCTGATTTTTTAATCACAGTATGTCTTGTTTGAGTTATAGCCTACTAAATGGACGTTATTTTGGTAAATTGTGCCCCGTTTCAGGTTGCGCTGACCACGAGTTCCGTCCACCGTGCCATGTTGCTGCGGGTGTGCATTCCGGGGCATGAGGTCAGCCCACCAGTGGCTCTGCAGGCAGTGGGGCAGCGTAGCGCGCCGGAGGAGACTGTCACGAGCGAGGTGTGCTCGATGCCCCCTCCCCCCCCTCCACCCCCCCCCCCCCCCCCCCGGACGTGCGCGCGCGTGACGGTGGCGTAGGGGATGTGATGGATGGATGAGACACTCGCGCTTGTTGCGGTTGAATTCTGAACAATCTATTCCCCCCAGGGCATTTTGATAAAATTGATGCTCCGTTTGTTTCTCAATTCCCAAGCTTTCTCTGTCAACTTTGTTGGCCGAGTTCCGGGAAATCGGGTTTCGATGGCACGCCGCGAGGGAGAATCCACGGTGAGCCACACACACACACCTTTCCGCATGTGGTTGACCTCTGCTCTGTCATCGTTGCTCCTATGCAGGGCGTCGCGTGGCGCCGCGACAGCTGCGTGGTTTTCCTTCAGCCAACGGGCGGCGGGCCCGGCCGCCCGCCCGCTGTGTCGGACGGCTCGCAGTCGACCGCGGGCGCGGCGCTGACGGTGCAGCAGGGTCGCAGCCTGGCGGCGGGCGGCGTCCTGCTGCGACTGAGCTGCAGCTGCTGGGTGTACAACTGCACTGGGCTGCCGCTGGGCGTGCGTGCCTACGCGGCTCCCCTCGGCGAGGAGGGTGGCCACGGGGAGCCGCTCGTGCGGCACCAGATGGGCTCCTGGGTGTCGCCCTTCCTGCCGAGCAACCTCGGCCACGCCCGGCACGCGAGGCCAGACGCGCCACGGGCAGCCCACCCGTGGAACACGAAGTCGCCGAAAGCTGGTCTACGTAGCACGACCGACCTAGCCGACACCGATCCCGCGGTCGTGTTGTTGCCGCGAGCCAGCGCTCGGCGGCAGCATCGGCTTGGGTTTTCCGGCACGCTGGGAGCGTCCGACGAGGGGTCGGCGGGCACTGCCGCCGAGGTTGGCGTTCCTTGGCCCGGCATGCTGAGCAGCGGCACGCCCGAGGAGGGTTTGGGCCTCGGCGTTCCCTCCCCAGAGGGCTCTGTCTTAGTCGAGCTGAGCGCCGGCTGCTCCACCGACCCTGAGATGTGGAGCATCGCCGCGGCTGTCGGGCACCTTGGCATCCCAGCGATCGCCGAGGTGGCGCTGCCGGAGTGGTACCGCGCCGAGGGCGCCCATTTGCCGCCTGGCTCCCTGCAGGTGAGATCCACGAGTCTGCGTTATACCGGCCGCGGCTGAGGATGGCTGTTGTCTAAGCCCGTCAGGGATAGCCTTAGGGTCGCATGGTCATCACAGCATTGATTTCGTAAAATATTGTCGCCGTGACATGTATCGTGTATTCGTGGAGAAGTATATGCCGCGCTACTTCCGTCGACGATGGCGCCATCACTGACCCGTCTCTCCAATGGCAATGTCTCGCAGGTGGCGCTGTCCATCTGCCCTGTTGTGGGGGCGGCAGGAGCCGCCGCACTGCACATCTACCCGCGCTACATCCTGCACAACGGCCTCGACAAGCCGCTGCTGTGGCGCCAGGCGTCCGCGCATCCCAGCCGCGTCTGCTCGCTGCCCCCCGGCGCCAGCACAGCGCTGACATGGGACGATTCGGGGGAACCGCGGCGGGTGATGGTGCGCGTGCACGAGCCCAGCTGGGACTGGAGCCGCGGCTTTGACGTCGACTCGCCCGGCGACACCTTCATCAAGCTGCGCCAGCAAGTGCGCGGCGAGACGCTGCTGGTGCGCGCTGCGACGCAACTGCGAGCCCCTTGTATTTCTGACTTCGACGAATCCGAGTCCAGGAGTTCAATTTCTAACAAAATGAGCACTGTCTACTGCACGTAGGTGGGGGTCGACGTGTCGGCGAGCTCCACTGGCTGCTGGGTGGCCACCCTGAGCAACGACGCGGCTGGGTTTGCGCCGTACCGCCTCGACAACTGCACATCCTACACCCTGCAGTGCCGTCAGCGCTCGAGCACGGCACGCGCTGACGTGCTGAGACCGTACTGCAGGTCAGGCAGACCCGGGTCTCTTGCCTGCCTTATCAATATGTCAAACTTCGCGAAACTGAGAAACTACGAAAGTGTTTCCAGCGGTCCATGTAGCTCCTCGATGGCACTGCAAAAAACCAGCGGCACCTGACAACAACGAGACAATCCTGTGCAGGGGGCGAAAACCCCGACGAGACACTGACGCTTTACCCCCTCCTCCCTATTTATTCTGCCGCCAGCTTGCCCTTTGCCTGGGACGAGCCGAACGACAAGCACGACCTCGTGGTGGAGCTCCCCGACGGTCGCACGCTCAGTACCCTAAACCTGGACGCCGTGGGGCACTCGAGCGTGCACCACGTGAGCCACGGCCAGCGGGAGCCCCGGGACTTGCTTCTCATCACCCTCAGTGCGGAGGGGCCGACCTGCGTGCTGCAGGTGGGACGTACCCTCTGACATGCAGTGACTGGGTGGCGGTTGTTTCGAAGCGCGCTCGGCCCGTCAAATTGTCGAACCCCGTTCGAGTCGGACGGGCTGACGAGGCGTCACAATCCGCCCGCGACCATCAAATTGTGTTCCGACTTTTACAACACACTCGGCCATCAGGCCAGCCATTGTAACACTGTCAGTGTGTCGACTCGGGCTGGCAATTTGATGGCTTTGCACACCGATATATATTTTATTGCCGACAGTCCACTGCATTGTTGTGTCGGAAGTTTAAAGTACATCTCGACTGTGCTCGGCGCAGGTGTCGGACCTCAAACGACATAGCCCACAGGACGGCCGCATCTCGGCGCGCATTCTGGAGCACGCACCGCTGGTCGCCACGGACGACGAGCCAACGGCACGTGCGGTGCAACCCGTGGCGCCAGCTGGGAGCGCCGCCGCGTCGCGCCCCGGCAGCACGTCCTACTCGGCTCCGTTCCTGTCGGTGTCGGTCGAGCTGCCGGGTGTGGGCCTCTCGGTGGTGGGCGCCTCCTCGGAGCTGATGTACGTGTACGCGGAGGGCGTCAACCTGCAGGCCTCGCGCGGCTGGGTCGGCCACAAGGTCGGCCTCACAGTGGCAGGCATTCAGGCAAGAGCGCTTCTACCAGCCCCCCCCCCCCCCCCCCCCCCCCACCTCCCGGCTCACACCCCGCATCACATACATTTTTCGCTTATGGTGCATTTATTATTGGGTTTGTGCGGCTTTTTGTTCACCACAACAACCTTTGTCTAGTCGCCTCTTTTATATTGTGGTCGTTTTGAATACAAAACGACGCTGGAGAGACGAACATCTCGAAGAAAGTACAGCGGACAGTGACGATCAGCGTGATTCATTTCATAGTGAACTCAAATACAGATTGAAGTTGGCCATTTACTTCTTTTCAATATATGTTGAATATCCCATTTTTATGCTATTATTAGTGAAACAAAGGAAAGCATATACGGGTAGCGCTAGGGGAAGTAAAGGTACCCTAACTTTCCCGTGGGCAGTGGCTGATGACTTGATGCCGTGTCCCCTGAATCTGGCGCCTGCAGATGGACAACCAGCTGTCGGGGGCGACGTACCCGGTGGTGCTCTGCTGCCCGGTGCGCCGGCTGCGGATGGGCGGCCTGCGCCGTCTGCAGCCCCAGGCGGACAGCTCACGGTAGGCCGAATCCGCGCCAATGCACCCCCCTCTCTCCACACGTATATCATTTCCTTATGGCACTCTGTGGAGAAGTGTACAGCAGAGTGCACATTCGCGGCGCAAGGCAGCATGCCCCCCCCATGCCAGCGCTGAGCCCTCCCTGCAACTGCCCCGCGTGCAGGCCCTCGCTGAGCCTCTCCTCCCAGGCGGTCAGCTTTCAGTTTGCCATGTGGACGCGGCAGCCGGGAGGGGTAACGCCGCCCGCTTCCACGCCTGCGCCGTACTGCCACAGCCAATTGGGCAGGCACATCTGCCGGCAACATCACTATTTTTGATGTTAGTATGGCCAAATGATATTGCATATAACATACGTGTACGGGGTTTTAGGGTTTCACATAGGTTTTATATATGTACCCTGTATACCATATGTATACGCTGTATTTCCTAAATGTATAAGTGCATGTGTTAATATGTACCTGTATACATGTACTTCCTACAGGCGTCAAAAGCAATGAACGTGTGGGTCTTAATCCGTGCGCAGGATGCACGCCACATGTCGCCAAACCGGTTGCTGCTCTGTGGGCACTTATCCTTGTCTTCCCTCAAGCTAGCCGCCTCTAGTATTCGCACAATGGATGCGATGGCGTGTGATGGACATGTACGCATTTACCACTGGCATTGGGGAAATGCTAAATCCTGCCAGAGGTAAATGCGTTACATCGTATGTATGCGGTGTACATTTAGGGTTAGCTAGGGTATTTCTATGCTCTACTCTACGAACATGCGGGGTCATGTTGCGCCTATCTTGCGTTGCGAGCCCATGGCCGCGCTTGGCATATGTGCTTCAAAAACAGCGATATCTGCCCGCTAGTGCGCGCCTGAAAAACGGAACTGCCGGTCAGCAATACAATGTGCAAAAATCGCTATAAAAGCGCGCAGTACATAAGGTCATCGTGTGGCTGTAGACTGTGTGTGGTATTTGGTCGCACCCGCGCCCGCTAAGTCCGCGCAGCGTGGTTCGAGCGCGGTGGGCCCTCCTCACTACGAGGAAATCTGCCCACTGCGAGAATCGAACCTGCGCACACAGAGAGCGCTGCTTAAACGCTCAGGCCGCCCAAAAGTAACAATGGTGCTGTGTTATATACATGTATACAAAAAATATATGTTTGTTTATTATATATTTTTATGTGTGAGTGTGTGTGTTTATGTGTATATGGTTTTTTTATGTTACACGGGTGCGGACGCATCAGACGTAAGAACCCTTATGATAAGCCTCAACTTGGGCTTGCATGTAACCTACCATATGAGAATGATAATATTCGCTACTGTAGTTCTGGCATAGTCTTGTCCACATTTGCCCTCTGGCAGGCTGGGCAGGTTTATACCCGCAATGGTCATAATACCACATGGGCACCCGTGTAGTATATGTAGCCACATTAACATCAATCATCGCGAGAATTGATACGTAACCCTCCTGCATAATAGAGAGGGCGTCCATTCGCTGGAACCTAAGTGAGACCTGGCCCTGGTGGTGTGCCCGGCAGGTGCTGTGCATCGAGAACCTGGAGCTGCAGGTGGGCGGCGTGGCGCTGCAGGTGGACGAGCAGCACGTGCACACGATGGCGGCCTTTGTGTCGGAGGCGCTGGAGCCGCACATGGACCGCCTGGCGGCGCAGCTGCCGGAGGCGCAGCAGCCCAAGACGGCCCACTTGCCGGATGAGCGCCTGCTGGTCCGCCCCCACCGCGCCCCCCATCTACATCACCATAACCGCGCTTACTCATGGCCCAATCCTGCATCCATTGATTCGACGCTATCGGGTGGTTGACCAACACCCCGCAGCTCCGAGATTCTGGGAACCTTATCAACAGTGAACATTAACCCGCCAATTTACCCATTCGACGCGGTCGGTACTTTTCTCGCCCTGGTTTAATCCGGTGTGCCCGTTGGTGCGATTTCTGGGATACGTGGAAAATCATCTTCATGCCGCAAATCGTAGATTTTGTCGACTTTGACATCAAGTTAATTAATGACTTCGTTGTGTCGACATCGATGCAACCCCGGAATGTGTTTTTTACATGTCGGTGCGACTAGGGTTTGACGTGCTCGCATAATATTGTACAATGTAGATAGAATGATCTTGTGGTACGGTCTACTATTGCTGCTAAGTAGTGGACACACCCTCGATATTTCGCTAGCAGATGCAAGGCATGAAAGCAGCAGTCGCGATGCCATACCGCCGTGCGTGTCCTGACCTGTGCACAGCCGTGTCTGTTTTCCTGTCCGGCCGGCGGTTTGATCGCGCTGTCCCCGTCCTCGACAGGCGCTGCTGAGCGGCGATGCGGCAGCTGCGGGCGCCACCCCGTTCCAGGCCATCACCGACCGCAAGCTGTACCTCGAGCGGCTGACCATCCACCCGGTGGAGCTCACTCTCAGCTTCGCCTCCGCGCCGCCGGAGAGCGGGCTGCAGCGCTGGAGCTACCTCGCCGACATGGAGGACGCGCAGCTGCTGCTCAAGCGGCTGGAGATGCGCCACCCTCTCATGCGCGCCGACGCGCTGGCCGCTCTGGTGCGCGATGCGCGAGCCACCAACCATCTCCGTATATTTTCGGCCCGTCCCAGGATTTTCTCGGCAATATCTTTCGGATGGCAACGATTCGTGTTTGAGGGCTCGTGGTCTGACGCGGGCAACTGTCGGTGTCGTGCAGGTGACGCAGCACTACAGCCGGGCGCTGCTGCCTGGGCTGTTTCGCCTGCTGGGCTCGGTGGGCATCTTCGGGCAGCCGCTGCGCAACCTGAACTACGTGGGCCTGGGGCTGGCGCAGTTCCTGGCGGGGCCGGCGATGGGGCTGGCGCAGAGCGTGCAGGGGCAGGGGCCTCGGCGGTTCGCCGAGGGCGTGGCGGACGGTACGGGGGCGCTGCTGCGCGGCACGCTGTTCGCCCTCACGAACGCCACGTCCAAGTGGAGCGCCTCGGCGCGCAAGGTGCGTTTTTGAACCCTCGGTTACTCGATCCCGCACTTGCCTAGTTGTCCTGATGGCAACCTCAAGATAAATAAACTTCTTTATTTGTTTTGAAGCTCGACCTTCGAGCTCGGTCGTCCAGCCCTGGCGAGATCGTGTGCCGAGATCGTGTGCTGCGACGAGCTGTACCGATGATATTGTTGAAATACAGCTTATTGTATGTGTCGCGTTGTCGGACAGCGATTGTGCGTGGTACCTCGACTCGTCTGAGATTTTTTATAGTAAATCAATACCCCATCAGTATAAATTCTCGCGTACGTACTCGCCCTGTAGCGGACCTCGAAGCAAAACGTGTCGACTACTCGAAGCAAAACTGTCGAATCGCCATCTATTATTGCGAGAATGACGGGCGCAGGCGCGATATGGTATCTCCGGACGGAAATTGCTCGTAGTTCGCTTGAAGAGCAACTGAGTGTTAGCGATGTTGCCTGCCGACGCTGCTCGGCCTTAGGGGCTGGCGGCGATGGGCTGGACCCCGCGGGCGGCGCCGCAGCGGGAGCGATCTGGCAGCGGCCGCGGCTGGGAGGAGCCGGACGCGCAGGGGGACGGCGGCGGTGGCGGCGACGGCGGCGCGCAGCCGGTCAGCCTGCTGTCGGCAGTGATGCGCGGGCTGGCGGGCGTGGTTGCGGAGCCGGTGCGGGGGATGGACCAGCGCGGACTGTCCGGCTTGCTCGGCGGCATCTTCACCGGCGTCACCGGCGCGGTGGGCCACCCGGCGGCGGGCATCCTGCAGATCAGCGAGCGCATCTCCGCCAGCCTGCAGCACCTCGTGGCCGGCAGCCCCGCGCAGCTCGGCCGCGTGCGCCTGCCGCGTCACGTGCCGCGCGGCGGCGTCCTGCGGCCATACCGCCGGCTGGAGGCAGTCGGGCACGCGCTGCTGCCTGCTGCCGTGGGGTCGACGACCGCTCGGCACCAAGCAGAGGTAATACACCGCTCCACGAATTTCCACGACTGTCGAGCTGTATTTTGATACTACTATTTCGTCACTTACTGGCGCGAGATCGACTCGAACAATAAATCGAATATACTATCGTTGTCCAGTGTCGCCGCATGAAACAGTTGCCCCCCTCCCGAACCTCCAACCTCTATACCCCTCCGTCTCTCCCGCCCCGAAAATCCCAGCAGCAGATCTCGCCTTATCGTATCTTCCCAGACAGCCCCAGCAGCTGCCTCCGCCGTTGTTTGTTGCAAGCGGCTCGAAGTGGCCGGTCTTCCCTTGAAAATGTTATCGGAATTTCGCTGAATACTCAGCACTATGGCGACATTCGCTGCCCCCAACCAGGAGGTGCTGCTCTGCTGCGTGGAGGTGGTCGGCGCTCAGCAGGCGGCGGGCGAGGCCAGCCGGGGCGCCGGTGACGAGTTTGCAGTGCTCACTCCGCAGCGCATCTCGCAGCTGCACGTGCCGGCCGGCAGCGCCATCGCGGCCAGCGCCGCCGTGCTGGTGTGGGCGATCCAGCTGCAGGATATCCTACTGGTCTCCAAGCAGGTGCGGCGCCGGCTGGGTTACCTCTCGACCGCCACGTGATGGCAAATTCCCCTTAACACTACGCCCTTTCACACCGATTAGCCTCGATATCAGGAGAACTCGTGATAGAGAAACCTCAACATCGTACGAGATCGGAACGGGCCTGTTTTGCGATTCAGACGACGTGCTTCTCCTCGGCGATGTCAACGAATTCGACTCGTCGAATTTCCAAACACCGCCAGCTCGGAAATCTACTTAGGCGGCAAGAATACCGACCAGCGGCCCCAGTCGATGTGCGAGTCGGCCCCCCTCGGACCCGCCACAGTCGGGTGGAGTCGACGCGCCGAGTCGACTCGGACATCGTCATCGAGCTGACCCGCACGACAGTCTCCACCCGACTCGATGATTGCGTTCTCTCGGCCCAATCGACAAAACCGAACATATCCTGTCTTATTGCGGAAAGACTGAGTGTGCGCATGCTCGTACATGGGTTGGGTTTGCCGTTGCTGACGCCGTCTCCGCGCCTACTACGCGCGCCTCAGGGCTGCCAGCTGGAGCTGCTGTCGCTGACGGGCCCGGAGCAGCGCCGCGGGCACTCGGACCCCACGGCGCTCGTGCTGGGCCGGCAGCCCGCCCTGACCAGCCCGCAGCCGGCCGGGTCGAAGCACAGCCCCGACGCCGGCAGGCCGCACTCCCCCGTGCGCCACACCTGCATCGCCTGCCGCACCGAGGAGGCCGCCGCGGAGCTCGAGGCGCAGCTGGACACTCTCCTGCGCGACGCGCGGGGCGATGCCGGGAGCCCTACCGTCGCCCGGGACGCGCCGCCGCTCGCCGACCGCCGCAGCTTAAGCGGCCTGCCGTCGTCGTCTGACATAAGCCGCACCGCCGAGCTGGCCGGGCGCGCCGCCAGAGAGGTGTGACCGGCCGGATCGTCTTCCGACTGCCTTCCTACGGGTGATGCGCCTAAGGGTCGAGCTCTCGGGCATTCGAGCCTCTGGGTGGGTGACGCAAAGCCGTCAACAACGCAGTGAAAACGCCCTTCAAGTGCGCTGCAGTTAGTATAGAGTGTCGAATTGGGGAAACGCCATCGGTGGCCTCAGGCAAGTTTTTAGTTCCCATTGCCGCACAGCGCCCGAGCCGGGTGCTCCCGGCACTCCTTGATAGCAATGGCGGACCGTGCCGCGTGCGCGGTAGGTGGGTCTGGGTAGCGTATGCGTAGTAGTTTAGCGCAGATTTGGTAGTACGGCATGAGGGATGCACGTGCCGCGCGGCACGGTGAGTTACCACCGCGCTGCGGGTATGTGCACAGTGCCTGGAGACCTGCGGCATCATGTGAGCGGCGGTGGTTCCGTTACCTGCCGTTACCACCACCGGTGCTCGTGCTGATCGGGCTCCCGCGCCAACCTACCCGACGAGCATCCCAACTGTGACGCGCAGCTCGCGTGACAACGCATTCGCATTTGCCCCGGGCGGGTCGCTGTGACTCTCTAGGATTGATCACGTTTGAGTGTCGCCAGGAAAAGTGGAGCCGCCGGGCATTGCGGCAGCAAAGAAACCATGAAGCTCTGAGTGAAGTCAAGCCGTCGCCAGGGATGCAGTGAGAATGCCGATGAGAGGCGCCACAGTTGATCAAATGCCAGATCGGCAGCTTTTCGAAAAGACAGGTGCTTCACGTTTCTAACCAGAAGTGCCTTACATGGGTGCTCATGGCAGCCAGCAGCCAGCTGAGCAGGCGCTCTGTGAGTGTGTGGTGTGAATACCGGAAGGGGGGGGGGGGGGGGGGCACTGCGTCTACCTGGGCCGCCCCTTGATTAGTAACGGACATATGGTCTATGGAACGGCCTGGCGCAGGACCGCCACGACAACAACAACAACAACAAGGGGGAGGTTATCATTTGGGGCAGGGAGTCGGTAAACGGAGGCAGGTGGCAAAGCGCTCGCGGCAGATTGGGAGGTGCCCTGCCTATCATAGGGATATAATGCAGACGCCACAATAGCAGATCCATTGCAAACTTTATTATCGTTTTTTACTATAGGTTGCATACAAGCCCAATTTGATGGTAAGGCGGGTTGTTATTTCAGGTGCGTCGGCACCCCTATATGCATATATACGTATATATGTATGCATATACATATATATAAATGTAAATACTTACGTAGTATATATAAAAACATAAATTATATATTATATATGTTTTTATACTATATGTAGTACCTAAGTGTATATACTATGCGATATTATATATGTACAGTAGCGCATGGCACCATAATTCGGTTTGGACGCCGCCAAGCACTTTCACGGCGATGTGCGCCAAGGGCTGCTGCTGCTGCCAGCTGCTGATGGCGGATGTAGTGTCATGGGGCGTCTACCTCATTGTTACATGGATACATAGTCACTGCAGCGTGGGGGTCTGTCACCTACCAACATGCCGCGCACAGCTGTGATTGTTTGGGTCAAGGGCGCATGGAGCGGCCGCGACCCCCGCCGCCTATCGCAAAGGACTCCGGTGGCCGTGGGCAAAGCCTATGACAGAACGACTCCGCCTCCAGTCTCGAGAACTAACTACCGCTTCTGGCTAGAACACACATCTGCCTGCGCTGAACCCAAACACCCGCGACAGTGGCCGCTGCAACCGGCAGCCCGCCGATGCTGCTCTACTATACTCTGCTGGAAGTCGAGAGAAATACAGCCGCCTACTTGTGGGAGGGGATCCCCCCACATCCCATGATGCCCTCGCGGTCGGTGTTTGTTCTCGTCTCGAGGTTCGGCGCGATGGTTCCTCTACTGACGGGGCTCGTGACACCAGGATTGGGGGAAAAAGTCGTACGTAAGACATTGACAGGCGGTCAGACTTATTTTCAGCCAGACTTGGGGCTCGTGACGCTGCAGGTCCGGATTCATGGCTGTGGACGGATTCGTGTTTTCTGCAAAGTCTTCAACGTGCGGTGCAGCAGTCGACGCCCGAAATGCGCGCCACCCCCTTGCCCTCGGTGTTTAGCAGTCGTCCTCACCAGGCCAGTCGAAGGTCCGGCCGCACTGAAGCTCCAGGTCGTCGTACAAAGATTGCACCGCCTCATCCGACACCTCGAGGAACCCCCCGAGCAGGGCGCCCCCCGGGAAGGGTGGGCACCAGCACCCGTTGGCGACGGCGGCCTCCAGAGCGTCGCAGCAGGGCACCGACAGCCCGAAGGCCGCGGCGCAGGATCCCTGAACGGCGCCCACATCCTCGCGACAGTCTTCCGTACCCAGCAATCCCAGAGTCGGAACCTGCCAGAGACAACAACAAAACAGAGCAGCGCCAGCAAGGTAAGAAGAACCAGTCGCACTGCACAGTGAAAGTTTGACTCCGACAAGTGTGAAAGCGACAGGCAAGTGGAGACTCTGCTTCTGTGCTGCAAGGCTGCGCATGCACACCTATGTGTAGTATGACCAGGCAAGTCTGCATGGGGGTACTGCCAGGGCTGAAACCCCAATTTCAACTGTTGAATGAAGATGGGCATGTTCAATAAGAGAGTAGAACCTAGAAACGATTAGGGCTATAATTCATGATGTTTTCGGGCTTCTGAGTACGATTTGAGGGTATTTTGTTTCTTGTTTATTGCATAAGGAACTATAATAACAAATATGAGAGTTTGAGTAGTGGTGTAGCTCTCTGAAGGCCGAGATAATTAACATGATAAAAAATATAATACGCTGGCGCCTGGCGTAGCGGATAGATGATAGGTTCCCAAGGATCTCGCCATGCGATAACTGCCTGCGACGACAAGGGGATCGGGTACTCACCGCGAACCCACCCCCCAAACCGCCGATGCCGCCAAATCCTCCGGTCGCGCCAAATCCTGGAAAGCCAGGAACACCTCCAAGGCCACCTAGCGCGCCAGGCACCGTTCCGCCGAAGGGAAACATCGGGAACATCGTCCCTCCAGCAGATGAGTCGTCATCTGCATCCTCTTCGTCCTCGGGATCTACATCCCGATCCTGTCGAATCGCTCGTCCGTTGCTCGGCCTCCTATCGCCTGAGCCATTCGATCTTGCAGCGGGCCGTGCCTCTGGTTCGACGTCCGGCGACGAGGTGGGGTCGCCGGCTTCTGGGCTCTGCTGCGACCGACGAGCCCGAAGTTGACTGACAAGCTCCCGAATAACAGCCATTTCCTCTTCTGTTGGCTCCTGCGAGAAATAGACAATTCAACTACACATGTTGCGAAGGCTTTGACAGTGCCAATGATGGTGTCGCAGTTTATATTAGTCAGATCAGCTCTCCGAAGCACCCGTGTTACAAATCGCGAGGAACTGATGGAAGCCTATCTGTGTCAGCGATCCCCACCGCAAATTCGTAAGTAGCGGTTGACGCCCCCGACGGTTCTGCATCGCCACCAATCTCGCCACCTGCGCGTTGCTCTTGCGCAACAGCGAGTCGAAGAATCTGGGTTGTGCTGGCGAGAACCAGAGAAAGGGTAACAATTCGCACTGGCAGCGTGAGGGCAAAGTCTCGTGTCTGCAGAGAGCGTGCTGCCATACTCTTGGCCCGGGTAGCCACCTGCGACATCCTACGTCGTCGATTCTCAGGACGACAGTGTGATGTATCTGGCGGAGGCTGTTAATGTGGAAAGGCTTAGGAGCAGGACAGCGGTGCGGGACTGCAGATTACAATGACAGAGTGAGAATCGAATCGGCGGCCTGCTTGGCGCGCTCTGAAGAACAATAGCAGCACCGCAGTGGCGATTAGTCGGAGCTCGTCAATAGTAGTCCAAGAGCAATACTTTCGCAAGAGCACCAGATAATCTTGCCGTAGTGGCACATGCGGCGACAAATATCGCGATGAAACTACCAGTCGTAGTGAGTCGATGCATGCCGTGATAGTATGTTCACAGGTGATCGGGTAAATCCGTGAGCGTTCATAGCGGACAGAAATCTAATTATAAGTCTCTTACCAATAATGATGTCCGGATGTGCTTGTTGGCAGTAGCATTGCACCAGCGCACGTTACTATCAGTAGCAGTGACGGTTCGCGACTTCGGGGACGATGATTGCTGCTGTGGTTCTGCAGCACGCCGCTGATAGATTATCACGTGCACTGCATAAATTGTTAATATGGTTAGCTTTCGAGCCGTACGGGCGGACGGTTCGCACTGTCATGTCTGGCAAAGGTGTGCTGGCCATTTCAGTCCCATGCCGGGATCATTGTCGCTGCACGGGGAAACTCGTCCAAGACTGCGACATTCCGCGGCGCCGCCAAGGATGATAATAATAATCCCAGTATATATTCGGCGGTTCGGCCGCACTACGCGGAGCGCTACTGTACCGTCACCCGCGCGTCACAATTTATTCCTTATTTGCCTTTGCCATCTGTACTCTGTTTGTCCGTACAATCAGCGCATAATCCTTAGTTAGCAATCTGGACATTTGAAATATATCGAGCGTCGGCTGTTCAACAACAGTTCTCTACTTTAGATTCCATCGAAGACCCTTAGTCAAATCTAGGTTTTACAATCTGAAATCCCGGTACTCGTATGTGATATAATAATAGCTTCGATCACATTCGGCACCACCGTCATCGTATCATTCAATGAAGATATATGGCCCTAAAACCCGTGGAAGAAGATTCATTGATCCCAGTCATGACGCCGAATGATATATATGGGGCATCTGTGATGCTGCACGCACCACATGTATGGGTTGCGCCCCGCTACACTACGTGCCACCCCCGCATGCATGAACCGTTGCATGGCGGGAACGATGACCACTCATGGTTTACCAGGGAACATATTGGCAGGGGCGGGCGCTAGTGTTGTGGTGGGTATGGTACAGTCGTACAGCCGTGCAAGCGAGCTTACGTACATGTACATATTGTGCAGCCGTGTAGAAGGAAAGCAACTGCAGTGTTGCAGCACAGACATTTTTGACTTCGCAGCCGTTGAAAGTTTGGCACCTATGGTGGAACCAGTTCTTGTAAAAACGCATGTAAAATGGCAGAGCAAATAATATGTGCTGTGGCAATGTCATACGAGTATGATGTACTTCGAGTTGGTACCGGTACTATGTGTACGAGTACTAGTACGATGTGTACCTGAGACTACGAGTATATAATGTACTATATAGTACTGCCATGTGGCACGAGTTGTTCTTTGGAGACGAATGTCGCCTCGATTGTTACATATGTTGTATCTAAAACACCGGGCGAAAACGGCCTTTCTTGTCAGATCTTGGCATTTTACCGCCTCGCAAGTCGAAACACATAATATGCAGCATAAGGTGGTGGGTGGCATAATTATTTTGCAACCTGGGCGTCTTGTGTCAATATCTTTGTATTCTCAAAACACTGCAGCCTCTCGTATGTGCACCTGGTCCACCACCGCACACCAGCACCTTTCTTATCTAAGTCTATAAACGGCGGAGACTGTCGCAGTCTAGCTATACTATGCACGCTGTGTAGTGGATTCAAGTTACCTTACTCGCAGATGTGACAATATGGTGGATGTACTTACGCACGCACAATGGCATATGCATGCATCCGCGTCGGCACGTGTAGTGGGGCATCAACCCTAGTGTTGGCGGGGGGTAGACTTGAAAGTTGAAACGCCTAATAATGTAGTGGCGCAAGAACCACTTGCGCGCAAAGTACTGTAGCACAGTTATTAGGGCCATAGGGCTTCATTAAACCCTGTCGTAATGATAATGGCTGAACATGAACTACAGGAAATTGATAATGTGTGCAGCATCATCATGGTACATTAAGACAAATTCAGGCGACACACACTGTTTTCAGCGGCCCATCGCCTCATCTAGGTAGCTACATGAATTTGCTGACTCGGATTTCGCGAAGGATAAGCGCCCCGATAGTTACCCGTATGTATAAGGATATGTAAATGAACTTATTATGTGGAAAGGTGTACGAGCATATTGCCCGTAAATGTTGTATATGTGCCTATATATTATATGCGTAAATGAGAACATGTGTATTGTATTATATGCGAGTATGTATACATCTATATACGCGACGACTGTACAACGATCGACGCGCGCGACAACTAGCGACTACCCCGTACGGTACGACAATATCGACGCGCGCAACGACTGCGACGACGAAGCGAGGCGGCGCGGACGGCGACGACGATGCTAATGAAAATTATATATGTATGTGTGTGTGTGTGTGTGTGTGTGTGTGTGTGTGTGTGTGTGTGTGTGTGTGTGTGTGTGTGTGTGTGTGTGTGTGTGTGTGTGTGTGTAATATCATATATATACCAGGACTACCAAAAATGCACATTTCATTCGTCAGACACACTCGGCAAGTGAGACCCATTGATGGGCAGGAGGTACCGTCGCCATGGAGACAAAAGGCCAGATAAGGATGCAAAGGCATGTTTTGTTAGAGCAGTGAGGGTGACATGGCGGCTCACCATCATCGCGGCTAGTTGTAAAGAACGGCCTTGGATCAGTGGCTACCACGGATCCTGGCGCATGCCCATACTTTGTTTGTGGCTTGCGGGTCACGAGCCGCGACTCCTTCTTGATAATTCGCGCAAAGCCGATTCCGGTGCTGCATGTATGGCATGTGCCCAACCGGGAAGCTGCTAACGGTATGAGCTACAGAGGGGATGCTGATGGCTGGGTGCCAGCTCTGCATGCATGCAAGACTGCAAGCTACATGCACACCTTTCGCTGCTGGGATTCAGCTTCCTTGGCACAGCGCAGCTCCTTCATGGCGATCTCAAAATCCGAGTTGATTTTGGAACTTGCCTCGAGTAGCTCGAAAGCTTCCTGCCTCTAGTCACAACACAAACCGTGACATTCGATAAGGGGGACAAACCTTCGCGGAAAGGTGTATATATAAAAATTCAATAGTAAATAAATATTCATGTGATAATGTGATGGTAATCATAAACCTTTCCACATAAATCGGGTTTTGGGGATTCAATTGACATGCATCACATCATACGTGTTAATTTGCATCAACGATTTGCACGCATGCATGCATGTTGTTAAGATGATGCGGCTTGGCATAAATAATGCTGTGATAATATGGCGCGTGAGACCCAATATTGCCACTTGTGGTAGCCGTTTATTCCATCAGCACTTTCACCTAGGCAAAGGTCTTGTTAGTTAGGGTGCTCGACGAGGGCAAAATATAAAGTGTCGATGCGGTGGTATCATAATAGTAATTATAAAACCGCGCGCCCGGGCACTATATCCCGTAAAACTAGACTATATCACACGGGTATCGCGGTATGCTGGCCGCAAAGACGCACGCCCGGCCCGGGGATATATTTTCGCGCAAGAACCAACACACACCATGCAGTGGCTCGAGCGTACATGGGCCTACAGCCGGGCCTAACTACGTCCGAGCCCCTTTGCTAACATGTTTCCCCAACCACCAATCACCAATGCCCATCCCACCATGCCATGTTCTATGCATGCGCGGTGGGGCGTATGGGGCACACCACCCCTAGTGTTGTGAAGCGGGTACGACTCACTTGCAACGGCCCATGAGGCGCCATCATGACCACTCGTGTGGCGCGGTAGTTAGGGTAATATATAGGGTTTGATAAAACCACATGATGATACAGGTTGATCACACTGTAAATGCGCAATATTCTAGGGCTTCAGGTCATAAACCCTATATCTCAGCTGCGCCCATCTATATTCGCAAACTCAGATTATTTGGCGAGTAAAAGGGGCCTGGGGATTTTGTGGAAAGGTATAAGTGAAGTCGCGGCGGGCGGGACACGACGTGCGGCGGCGGGCCCGGGGGGGGGGGGGCATCAGCAGTCGCGCAGGAAATAAATCATTTTGATTCATTGAGATTAACTCAACTCTGCGTCCATCATAGCGAGCAAAGAATCACCCTCCCCTCTCCTCATGCTGTTTACACGCCAGCTCGCCTGCTTGCAGTCGCGCCCTACTTGCTGACAATATAGCTGGGACGCCACCAAGCACACGCTGCGCTGGGCGAACCAGAGTTTGCGCCCTCGTTGCGGCTTTCAAGAGCGGTGCGATGGCGGTGGGCCTCGGAGAGGTGGTAATCCTTGTCGGCTTCGCGGCGGCGGCATTCGGTGCGACCGCACGCACCCGCGCCTTGTACAAGTCAAGATAATTCCTGCTGTCGGCGTAATAGCTGGCTCACTCTTCCTGATGCACGCAGGTCGGCGGGACGTCCCGTTGCTGGCGCGTGCTGCAGGGACGGCCACCGGGCGCGCCGTGGGTTTCCTGGTGAAGGCGCGCGCTGCGGCAATGCGCTACGTCCAGGAGTCGCAGCTGACGGAGGTGCGGAGGCCAGCGCGGAGCGATATAAAGGCAGCCGCCGGGGTCCATCGTCTCTGGGCATAGGTGGCTTGTGGATCAATGGGGTAGCACTGCAATGGGTTCGTAGGTGCTTCGCGCACCCCATCCTTCGCAGCTTCTGCCTCTCGACTCTCCCGACGCGAAGTCGAGCGATTTAGGGGGGGGGGGGGGGGGGGGGGGTCAACTGGAAGTTCGAGCTCCGACTATTCAGCCCATGCGGTTGCTGACGCCAGACCTGCGCGCTCGCCCCCCCGCAGCTGCACCAGGAGGTCTCTCACGGCGTGCGCGAGCTGCACACGATACAGGACGAGCTCCGCACCGGCCTGCGCTTCTTTTCCAACCCAATGTACGCCAGGCCC